>CM021757.1:94420-107779 GCA_011075105.1 Heteronetta atricapilla | reverse complement strand
ATCCTCAGCTCCTTCCCGCAGAACACCGCCGTGGGATCCTCCACCTCTGCTGCTGTTGGCAGCATCCTCAGCTCTCAGGGAGTGCCCATTTCCTCTGGGGGCTTTGGCCTCTCTGGCTTTGGCAGCCGCTACTGCGGCAGGAGGTGCTTCCCCTGCTAAAGGTCCACAGAAATCCATAGCAGAGTGGGCACAGAGCATTGGCTTGTTGTGTTCAGAGGGACAAAGCAACCCCAAAACCCCTTTTAGAAAGGATGGGGTCAGCCATAGTGCACGCTCTCATCTGCTCCTGTTGCTTCCTGCACTAGGGCCTCCTCGTCTTGGAGCAACCTTGTTTTCGTTTTTTGACTCAAATATTAAAGTTCTGCTGCATCCCAGCCTGTGCCTCCGAGTTGTCCTTCCCCTGCAGACACTCCAGACACCAGCTGGGGACATCAGGGGGTATGTGGGGCACATGGGGACCATTTACATTTCCCAAGGGTGAGGCCCTGTACAGTAGGGCCCCTTGGGAAAGCACTGTCACTCACACGTGAGGGAGGTGCCCTTGAGTTCTGCAGGGCCCCTGGCCATCAGACCCAGCTTTGCTGCCTCTCTGTCTTGGTCTGCCATCTCAACCTTGGTGCACATCCTGCTGCAGGTGTCCTGTGGCCACTTCTGGCCTTCAGTGAGGAGCCAGAGTTGCAGGAGGCCCTGGGATGGCAGCAGCTATCTTTATATTGACCCAGGAGTTTTTCTCTTTGTCTTCTAGCTCTCTCCCCTACCCTCCTGTGGCTATAGTGTGAGCAAATAGGTGGAGGGTGCTTTAATGTTTGCTGGGGTCAGCCCACCACACAGGTTCACAAGGAGTGCATGTCCTCCATCTCATACTCTTTCCATCTGTTCCCAGATCTTGCTGGAAAAGTTTGTTGGGAAGAGGGAGGCAGGGAGAGACTGAGGGGAAGAGAAGAGGCAGCTTAGAAGAGGCAGAAGAGTGCTTAGAAGGGGACACAGCTAGGATGGCTGACCCAAACTGACCAAAGGGATATTGCATACTATATCGCATCATGCTCAGTAACAAACCACGGGACAGTTGTTCCAAAGTAGCCATTCTTGCAGTGACTTGCTGGGCATTGGTCTGCTGGTGGGAGATAGTGAGACACAGTCTTTGCATCACTTGCTTTTTCTCTTTTGTTCCCCATTTCCTTCTTAGAATGTTTTTATGTTGACCTGGTGCTTTTTCTCACTCTTGGTCTCCCAACTCTCTTTGGCTGAGTGTGCAGTGTGAGCAAGTGGGTGGTGGGTGCTTAAATGCTTGCCAGGGTCAACCCACCATAGGTGCTCACAGGCAGTGCATGTCCTTCTCCCCCCACTCTTTCCATCTGTTCCCTGGGCTTCCTGCAAAACTTTGTGGAGAAGAGGGAGGCAGGGAGAGACTGAGGGCAGGAGGAGAGACAGTGGGTGCTGGATGAGTGTCTCTAAGGTCCATCCATGAGCTCCCCAACATAGCACCCAGAGCCCAGTTTGGAAAATGTCTTCCTGCCAGCCTGCCATCATGCAACATCATCTGTCTTGCAGACCCTCTATGGCAGCAGATGAAAACCTGGCCCAGAAAAAGTTGCTTGTGTGGTAAACCCATCCCAAGAGAAGTGACTCCCAGCAGTGTTCCGAGACACCGAAGACACCAATGACATCCTGGGCTGTATGAGCAGAAGCATAACCAGGAGGTGAAGGAAGGTGACAATCCCAGTCTGCTCAGCATTCCTCCAAATGCAGCTAAAGTACTGTGCCCAATTTTGGGGAATGAATCGTTGCATGCAGAAGCCAGCTCTGGTTTCATCACTGCTGCACTTCTGGTTCTATCACTGATGTACTTCACTTGGTTCCATCAAAATTAATTCTTCTGGATGACTCTTACTGTAATACCATTGATGTGACTTATAGCGACTATAGTAGCAATGGAATACATTATATCATACTATATATAATACTATAACAATTAAAATCATACAATTCAAATCATTGTCTATTCTCACCCCAAATTAAATTCCTTTGAGGGTACATGTTGGACTTGCCCATCCTTCCAACATTACTCACTAAGTGCACCCAGGGCCTTGTGCAAAAGCAATCCCATGGTTGGATTTCAATTTGCCTGAGGCAGGAATAACCCTAACTGTTATTTATGGGGACTTTATTTCCTGCAGTATGTAACAGTTTTGAATCGGCAGGGCCAGCTTGGTTTGCAGATTGCCTAGTGTTGACCAACCAGGGGGCCTTTGTTAAATGTGTATCCCAATGTTGGAATGTCCCAGCAGCTATTGCTCTTAGTGAAGTCTTTAACAGTCCATTGTATCATTTGATTTTCCCAGAGGCTGGTGCATGAGAGGGGATGTGATATACCAAATCAATGCCATGCTCTTTGGCCCAGGTATCTGAGGTTGTTTCAGAAATGAGTCCTGTTGTCCAACTCATTTCCTTCTGGAGTGCCACGTCACCATAAGACTTGCTTTTCAAGGCCCTTCAGCAGTTTCTGCAACTTGCCGTATAGGACTCCATACAGCAGACTTCCACCTCCAATGCTTTTCAACAATTCAATAGGACCCATCAGTGATCAGAGCATATTGCTTCTCATTCTGGTAGTTTATTATACAGAGGGGCCTCTTCAGCATGTGTCACCTCCTCTTCTGGTGATATTCTGAAATCCCTGTGGAGCACATCTCCACACTGCAGCCCACAGTGGAGCAGGTGGATGTGGCCTAAAGGAGGCTGTGGCCCATGGAGAGCCCCTGTAGGAGCAGGCCCCAGTCTGGAGCTGAAACGCATGGACAGAAGCCCTTGCAGGAACAGGGGATCTGGGGGGAGGTGCTGCCTGTGTTGGAGCAGTTTGCTTGTGATGGATAGACCCCATGGTACAGACCCATATTTGGAGCAGTTCTTGTAGAGCTGCTGCCTGTGGGTAGCCCATGCAGGATCAGTTTGGCAAGGACGGCATCCTATGGGGGGGGGATTCTACGCTGGAGCAGAGGCAGATCACCTTGAAGGAGCTTCAGAGTCGAAGTGTTATGGACTGACCACAGCCCCCATTCCCCGTTCCCATGCACCGCTTGAGGGAAGGATGTAGAAGAGGGTGGGGGGGGGGGGAGGTGTTTTTAGTTTGTTTTTGGTTTCTCACTGTTCTACTCTGCTAGTGATAAGTAATAAATTACATTAATCTGCCTACTCTGATGAGTCTGTTTTGCCCATGACAAAACTTGGTGAGTGATCTCTCTGTCCTCATCTTAGCCTTTGAGTCCTTTCCATCATATTTTCTCCCTCTTTTCCTTAGAGGAGGGGGAGTGAGAAAGCAGTTGTGGGGTTTAGCTGTCCAGCAGGGTAAAATCACCACAGTGACATACAGCATCTTCCTTGAAGCAATCTCTTTCCTTCATGCCTGACAGGAGAAGCCTTCAGAGATTGAAGCATTGTACCCCTTTTCTAATCACTTTGTAAATTCCCCCTTCCCTAGAGGGGGATCCCAGCTGCTTGGCTTTCCTGTCCTCTTCCAGGTTACTGGCCCCAGTATCCCAGCATTGGAGCAGCCAGCTGGCAATGTGCTCACCTGGGTGATGGCTGAAATCTTTTTCCAGGGATAGGTATCTGGTGGTTACTGGTGCTTTTACGACATCTTCCTCCTCCTGTTCCTGTGATGGTCCTGCTTTGGAGAAGCCTGCTTCACCTTCTTCCTCTTTCCCTTTTGAGTAGGAGTTTCTTTCCTTCCTAAATGAGCTGACTTTTGCATACATTGCTTTGTCTTACATATAGAGGTGACTGATGCCAGCACAGTTTGGTTCTCTTGTTCAGCTGCAGGGCCTGTCACGAGGGTTGGAGTGGCAGTTGGAGTAGCTGCAGAGACTCTAGCAGGGACTGGATCAGATCCAGAGATATTTTCTTCCCTTGGAAGGTTCTGAATAGTACTGAATATTGTTTGATAGACAAAGGCCAGACCCCAGCACAGTGCAGCAGGCTGTAAATCTCTGGCATTTCTAGGATTGGAGCATACCATTTTAAAACATTTCACCAGCTTTTTAGGATTCCACATTTGTTCAGGGGTGAATTCCAAAACCACCAGAAGTGACAATCATGATAAATAGCTGCCCATATCCTCCCACATACCATGCCACTCATAACTATCCTGCCTCAGGGAAGATCTCTGGGTAGAATTTTTAAATACTTGTCTAGCTACAGACATGTGGAAACACATGTAGGAGACATGCTAGTTTGAACATGCCCAGAATATTCAAATTCTCAGAATATTCAAAATGTTCAAAAAACATTTTAACTCACCTGGAGTAAAGGGTGTGATTGTTAATAGTTTCTACAGTAAGGCTCCTGAAGTGCTAAACTGATGGCCATACTGAGTACAAATACTGGATTAAGTTCACAGTCAGTGTATATAAGCACATGCTATATACAAGCTGGCAGAACCATAAACAAACTTAGGCCAGGACCAGAGATAATAAACAAAAAGAAAGGATTTAAGAAAAATAACCTTGCAAGCATATAAATCAACATTGTGAAAAAATAAACAAAAAAATCAACATTGTGACCACCAACTATTAAACTAATATCATGTTTATAACAAATCTTGTTTTAACAGAGTCTGGTCAGATCTGTCATTATCTGTGCTTAATCTGTCATTATCTTTGCACTCCTGTTGCAGTTTAAACTGGCAGAATGCTAAGCACCAATGAGTTACTCACTCTCTTCCTACCCTGCTAAGTAGGATGGGGGAGAGAATCAGAAGGAAAAAAATATAAAAACTCGTGGGTTGAGATAAATAGAGTTTAATAGGATAGAAATGGAAGGGAAAATAAAGATAATAATGATGATAACTATATATGTAATTGTGTAAAAGAAGTGATTTATAATGCAACTGTTCACCACCTACCTACCATCCAATGTCCAGCCAGTCCCTGAACAATCATGCCCCCCCCAGCCAGCCAACCCACACAGTTTTTATTGTCCATCATGACATCATATAGTATGAAACATATCTTTGGCCAGTTTGGGTCAGCTCTTCTGGCTGTAGCTCCTCTCAGATTTTTCTACACCCCCACCCTTTTCAAAAAGGACAAGAAAGAAGATCCTGGAAATTACATGCCTGTCAGTCTCACTTCAGTGCCTGATAAAATTATGGAGATGATTAGTCTGGGAGTTACTAAAAAACACCTGAAGGACAACGCAGTCATTGGTCAGAGCTGACATGGGTTCACTAGGGGAAGGTCATGTCTAACAAACTTAATTTCTTTCTATGACAAGATCGCTCAACTAGTTGACCAAGGGAAGCCAGTCGATGTAATGACCAGAATACAGCAAGATTTACAGCAAGATGTTATTAACACTCATGTTAATAACATGGGTGATCAATTGTCTGATGGGTCAGGCCCAGAGGGTTCTTGTAAATGGGGTTAGATCAGGCTGGCAACCTGTCACCAGTGGGGTTCCCCAGGGCTCCATTTTAGGACCAGTCCTCTTCAATGTTTTCATAAGCAACATGGATGAAGAACTTGAAGATTTTTTGAGCAAGTTTGTGGATAATACCAAATTGGGTGGAGATGTTGACTCTATCAAGGGTGGTGAGGCCTTGCAGATAACTCTGGACAAATTAGAGAACTGGACAATCACCAACAATGTGAACCACCAAAAAGAGCAAGTGCTGGATCCTGCACCTGGGAAGAGGCAACCCTGGTTATAAGTTCAGGGTGGGATGCTGGAGGGCAGCCCCACAGAAAACAATTTGGGGGTTTTGATTGACAGCAAGCTGAACATTAGCCAGCAGTGTGCCTTGGCAGCCAGGAGGGCCGACCGTATCACAGGGTGGTCAAGGGAAGTGATTGTCTTGCTCTACTCTATGCTGGTGTGGCCTCATCTGGAGTACTGTGTGCAGTTTTGGGCACCACAGAATAAGAAAGGCATAAAGGTGTTAGAGAGTGTTCAAAGGAGGACAACAAATAAGGTAAAGGGTCTAGAGCGGAAGACATAATGAGTGGCTGAAATCACTTTGACCAGCCTAAAGAAGAGCAGGCTGAGGGGAGACCTCATTGCAGTCTACAACTTCATCATGAGGCAGAGTGGAGAGGCAGGCACTGATCTCTTCTTTCTGGTGACCAGCAATAGGGCCCAAGGGAATGGCTTGAAGTTGTGACAGGGGAAGTTCAGGCTGGATATCAAGAAAAAGTTATTCACCAATAAATTGGTCGGACAATTGAACAGGCTCCCCAGGGAAGTGGTCGTGGCACCGAGACAGGCAGAGTTCAAGAAGCATTTGGTCAATGAGTGGATGAGAGAATGAGGAGATGGGCCATGTTTTATACCTCTCCTGAACTGCCCCAGGCCCCTCAATCACTCTATGCAGGCTGTATTTTTCCAGTATACTCACCTCAAATGCAAAGTATCTAAGGTAATGGCACAGGTCACCTTTTGGTTTCTTGTCATTTTATTTCCTCATTTCTGACCTCACTATTTAGACATAGAGGCTCATTTCCAGTACAAGGATAAGAGGTGCGAGTATTTTCCCTGGCAGGAATGTGTCAGCAGGGGCATGATGAGTCTGAAGGGGACAGAATGGCTCCTGTGTTTGCCTGGGACATCAGTCTGTTGGAAATGCATTGACCCCATTTGGATCCTCTTTGCAAGAATGCGCACGTATTCTCTTCCTTATGCAGTGCCCTTCTGGATGCATGAAAGCTCTTTTGCTCAAGGACACAGCACGTTCTTCTCCCACCCAGTCTGTCTCCGATCCTGTTCTACCAGTTACAGCACATTGCCTACATAGGCAGATGGGCTGTGCTGCAGCTGTGAAATGCCCACACTGTGAGAGTACTGGTCATGATGCAGGGTAATGGCTATTGGTGCTGCCTAGCATGGCACAATCACTATCAGTCTGATTTGTTCACGGGGATAGTGGCTTGCTCCACCACTCTCCTTGCCGTACCATGCACTTTGGCCAGATGAATTTCCCGACCAGCAGCAAATCCAAAGACCTGCCATCTTGTGCAAAACATGCCGACCATCCTATGAGCTGCCTGAGCTATGAGAGTACTTGCCAGAAGGTCATGCTGCAGGGTAATGGTTGTTGGGGCTGCCTGGAGCATGGCACAGCTTGAGCTTGGAGCTCAGATGGAGCTGCTTGGCCAGAGGGGGATTTGGCATGCATGGTGCTCAGGCCTGCAGACATCAGGCACTCTGGCTTGGCCTCATGCCAAAAGTGTGGCACGGGGCCAATCCCAAATTAGAGTGTGACTCGCCCTTGGCAGGGAGAGTCTCTCCCAGGAAGCTTGCCTGCTGAAGGCATTCCCTTGCCCTCCTGGGGTGTGTCCCAGCTGCCTCCCATGTCTGCAGGGCAGGAAAGTGCTTTGTTCATGCAGCAGGGATGCATTGCCTCCCTGGTGGAGTCTGGGAGATGTTTCTGTAGCCAGGGCCCTTGTGAGCAAGTCCCCTCCCTGAGCATGCCCATCTGAGTGGCAGTGCTGGTTCCTGCCAGCCCTCGCTTGTTGAGGGGGAGCTTCCTTGCCGCCCTAGTGGTGCTGGCTTGTGCTACTGCCTGAGGAGGGCTTTGGGACTTGGCAGAGGAGGTGTGCTGAAGCTCTAGCGTTAGGACAAGGCGTATTGCCTGGGACCCAGAGACGAGTCCCAGGCAGGGGGAAGATGTTTTCTGCAGCCCTTTCACTCAAAAAAGCGATCAGGAGAGCTCCTACACACAGCCCCATCTCTTTGGTTAGAAGGTTGAGGCCTATGTGTCCCTTGCCTGCCACTGTCCTGTGGCAGGGTAGGAGTTTCATGTTCTCTGCTTCTTTGGCCTTGAACCTCCTACTCAGAGGAGGTCCAGGGGATCCAGGATCAGAGGGTAGTTCAGTCCCCAGTCCGTAGTGCTGCAAGAGCTTGTTCCTCCTCCTGTGTAGGACCTGCCTTTTGTCCTTCTAGAATGCCATGAGGTTTCTGTGGGCTCATTCCTGTAGCCTGTCTAGGTATCCCCTTGTGGCAGCCTTCCCCTGGACTGCATCAGCTGCCCCCCAGTTGCTGTCTTCTGCCAAGTTAGTGGAAGTGGCAATGGCTTCAAAGCAGACTGCCGAAAGCATTGGCACAGCCTGGATGCCTGGGGAGGCAAAGGGCAGCGACTGTAAGATGGAGCCAAGAGGGAGGAGAGAGAATCTTGTGGTGCATCCTTAATGAACAGGACTTTGGATGCTCTGCTGAGGATTTCAGGTCCAGGAGGAGGGCCTCTTTATGCAAAACACATTACCAACCATTCCCCCAAAGTGCACCAAGCCATGTCCTGTCCTCTGCATGAATGCAACCGCAGCAGCACTCAGTGTCCTTTTCTGCTCATACTGGTATGATCCTGCTGGGGTATTCCCTGGGTCTGTCATACCAGTAGTAGGAAATAGCCTGCATGGCAGAATAGGCATATCAAAAATGAGGAAATGAAATGGTAGAGTTGACAGAAACCAAAATGTAACCTGTGCTATAAGGAAAGGCTATTTTGCGTATGAGGTGAGTGTGATGGAAAATTATGGCCCATGTAGAGGGACTATAGGCCTGTGGTGGTGCAGGAGAGGTATAAAAGTGGCCCCATCTCCTCACTCTCTCACTCACTCTTCTGACCTCTGTCTCCTTGTGAACGAGGTGAGTCTGAAGGCCTTTCTCCTCTTCCTCACCCCAGGGAATTTCTTAGTGCATGACTGTGTCTTCATTCTCTCTTGGTGCTTGGTAGGCTACTCATGGGATAAGAAAAAGAGCAGCAGGTGTGTCAGGGAGAGAATCTGCGGCTTGGCGGAGATGTCACCAAAGCTATGGGCTAGATGGGCAGCTTTCTCAGCCTGGATATTCTTGCCAAGGCTGTTGGGGACAAAGGGAAGGAGGAGGCTGTGGGCCTTCTTTCACAGCTGCCAGCTCCGCAAAGAGCATGAGCCGTTGCTATCCAGTGGTCGGCTGGCAGACTGCTCCTCTCTCACTGCTGTTCTCCTCTGGGCCCTCTGTGTAACCAGGTACACCTCCTGCCCCGAGACATGTCTTGCTAGAACCAGTGCCTGCCGTGCCTGCCCTGTGGCCTGACCCCACTGGCCAACAGCTGCAATGAGCCCTGTGTCAGGCAGTGCCAGGACTCCAATGTCTTCATCCAGCCCTCTCCCGTTGTGGTGACCCTGCCCGGCCCCATCCTCAGCTCCTTCCCGCAGAACACCGCCGTGGGATCCTCCACCTCCGCTGCTGTTGGCAGCATCCTCAGCTCTCAGGGAGTGCCCATCTCCTCCGGGGGCTTTGGCCTCTCTGGCTTTGGCAGCCGCTACTGCGGCACAAGGTGCCTCCCCTGCTAAAGCTGCTGGTGATGGCCCTGGAGAAAAAATCTCAGGGACCCAGAATTTGGTAGTGGATTGCGCACAGAGCATTGGCTTCATGCTATGAGAGGCCAAATAACCCCACCACCCTTTGCAAAAAGATGGGCTCCTGAGACATTAGACTAGGGAGGACCTTCTGGCCCTTCTCCCTCAGTAGAGGAGGCAGACAGACAGCTGGTGGGATGCTTGACATGGCCACACAGTGCAAACTCTTGCCTGCCCCTGGTGCTTCCTGCACTGGGGCCTCCTCTTGGAGCAACCTCATTTCTGTCTTTTGACTCTAATATTAAAGTTCTGCTGCATCCCAGCCTGTGCCTCTGAGTTGTCCTTCCCCTGCAGACACTCCAGACACCAGCTGTCGGGACCAATGCTGTTGCTCTGGGGACATCAGTGGGTGTGTGGGACACACGGGGACCACTTACATTTCCCAAAGGGTGAGGCTCTGTGCAGTTGGGCCCCTTGGGAAAGTACGGTCCCTCACACGTGAGGGAGGTGCCCATGAGTTCTGCAGGGCCCCTGGCCATCAGGCCCAGCTTTGCTGCCTCTCTCTCCTGGCATGCCATCTCAGCCTCAGTGCACATCCTGCTGCAGGTGTCCTGTGGCCACTGCTGGCCTCCAGCAAGCAGCCAGAGCTGCAGGAGGTGCTGGGAGGTCAGCCCTCAGTGTCAAGGCCTTCTATGTTTTCTACACTATACCCCAACAGAGTATCATAGCACCTGCCTGAGATGGAGTGAACACCTCCACAGCAGCCCCTAGAGTGCTGTGCTCTGCACTTTGGAGCTAGAACAGCATTGCCATCACACTGATGTTTGGGCTATTTTGGAGCAGTGCTGGCACAGCATTAATACTCTCTCCAAGCACCCCAGTGCTAGGTGGTAGGGGAGTTTGCAAGAGGTTGGGAGTGGACATCACTAAAGGGCTATTCTACACTGGTTGCCAGCAATAGAAGTTGAGAAATTAGAAGGGGTGCTCTCATTATGAAATCATCTATCCTTCCAAACAACTGCTATGCTTATTGAGGAACAGCTTCCCAAGACATGGCTGAAAATTGCTTACTGGTGGGAAGGAGAGAATAAAAGAGAGGAAGTTCCAAAAGCAAAAGTTCCCTGTTCAGCCATGCTGGCCTTCTTCTCTGCCAGCTTATCTTACAAGACAGAGGGACAGCCTGTTCCTGTACCTTTACAGCTTCATTCTTGAGGAGCATCCAACCTTTCAGGACTGACTTCCAAGGGATCCTCCCTACCAGTGTCCTGAACAATTCAAAGTCTGCCCTCCAGAAGTCCAAGGTAACAGTTTTACTGACTTCTCTCCTAACCTCACCAAGAATAGAAAACTGTACCATTTCCTGGACACTCTGCCCAAAACAGCTCCCTACCACCACATCTCCCACCAGTCCTTCTCTGTTCGTGAACAGCAGGTCCATCAGGGTACCCCTCCAGTAGGCTCACTAACCAGCAGAGTCAGGAATCTGTCTTCCACGCACTCCAAGAACCTCCTAGACTGCTTTCTCAGAGCTGTGTTGTATTTCCAGCATATTTCTGGGAAGTTAAAGTCCCCCATAAGAACAAGTGCTGGCCTGACTTTCACCAGCTGATTTTAATATGCCTCATCTGTCTCTTCATCCTGGTTTGGCAATCTATAACAGACCCCCACCATGATGTCTGCCATTGATCCTTATCTGTAGGGACTCAACCTTATCATTCCCAGCCTCAAGCTCAACAACATCAAAACACTTTCTAGTATAGAGATCCACACCACCACTCCTTCTTTGTTGCCTGTCCCTTCTGAAGGGCTTATAGCTATCCATTGCAGTGGTCCAGTCATGGGAGTGGTCCCATTGCATTTCAGTGATTACAACTAGGTCATACTTTGCCTGCCAAACAGTGACTTCCACCTCCTCCCGTTTGTTGCCTATGCAGCAGGCATTGGTGTAGATGTACTTCAGTTGCGCCATTGCCCTCACCCCCAACCCTGGCATTGCTCTCCCAGGCTCATCTCTATCAAGCCTCATCCATACCTAGTTTAAAGCTCTCTCAACGAGTTCTGCAAGCTCCTGGGCTAGGATCTGTTTCCCCCTTTGAGAAAGGTGGGACCCATCTGCAGCCATCAGGCTAAGTGCCAAGTAAACCACCCCATGTTCAAAACAAACAAACAAAAAAAACCCCACAAAATTCCTGCAATGACACCAACCTCTCAGCCATGTATTTATCAACTGGGCTTTCCAGGTCCTTTTAGTATCTCTCCCTGCCACTGAAGGGACAGAGGAAAACACCACCTGTACTCGTACTCCATCTACTAACCACTCCAGTCCCCTTAAGTCACTTTAGATAGCCTTCACGATTCTCTCAGTGATTTCATTTTTGTGAGCCTGAATTATCAGTAAGGGGTAATAATTGGAGGGGTGAACCAGAAAGTTTCCTGGTAATGTCCCTGGCCCGGGTCCCAGGTAGGCAGCAGACTTCCCTATGAGTAGGGTCCAGCCAACACATGGGACCCTCTGTTCCCCGCAGAAGGGAGTCGCCTATGACCATTACCCGTCTTTTGTTCTTGGTGGAGGAAGTCTTGAGGCGTGAAGTTGACTTTCTTGCCCTTGACAACCTCCTGTGTGCACCTTCCCCCACATCTTCACATACCTGTCCCTCAAGCTCCAGAGCCTCAAACCTATTGTTTAAGGGGACCTGGGAAGATGAGGTGGGTAGGGAGTGGGCTCACCTGCAACACTGAGCAGGGACCTGTTTCTATTCCTCTCCATTTCTTAGGACCCCTCTCTCTGCCTGACAGTGACAGGGCAGGGGGTCAACTAGTATTTGGGGTGTATCACCCAGTGCCTTTCTTGCAGGCATGGCAGGGAGTTGCTCCACCAGTCTAACTCCTGCTCACACTCCCTGGTGGTCCTTAATCTCTCCACCTCCTCCTTGAGGAGCCACCAGGCTGAACAGATCCTCCACTGGTTCACACCTCATGCAGGCAGTAACTCTGTCAGCCTCCATGGGCAGTGACAGGCTGAGGCACTCCCTACAGCTGGAGACCTGAACAGCCACATTTTTTTTTGTTTTTTTTCAAGAGCTTTGTACCTGGTGGAGACCATGGCTAGATTTGATGTCTGGGAGGAAACCGAAAGGTGAACTGGTCTCTGGGTGGAGAGGGATAATCTGCCCTCCCTGCTCTTCCTGCCTGCGTGCACTGCCATGCAAACTGCTTCATGCAGCTGTGCTAATTACAGAAAAAGAAACAGTGTGCACACCAAAATGCACAGAGGCCACTCAAGTACGTTGGATAATTCCATCCAGCTCTAAGTAAGCAGATATTTAGAATCCAGACGGTGACCTGATGCCTGAAGAAGCATTCTGAATGCAATCCTGTGTTAATGATTGCTAAGAACAAGCATCACCAACCACCCACTCCCAGAACTACCCGTGAGCAACACCTCTCTCCCCAGGCATCCTGGAAGAGCATCTGTAGGGGAAGGACAACTCAGAGGCGCTATCTGCAACAGAATTTTAATATTAGAGTCAAAAGAGGGAAACAACATCACTCTGAGAGGAGGCCCCAGTGCAGAAAGTACCAAGGCCAGATGAAAGCTTGAGCTGTGTGGCCATGACGAGCATCCTATCAGATGACCATCTGCTCACTCTACAAAGGGAGAAGGGCTTGTGGGTCTTCTCTAGGCTGACACTGTGGGACTTGGAGCCAACTAGAGCAGTGCTGAGCAGCAAGAACACAAGTTGGAAAGGAGAAAGTGGAGGACAGGAAAGACAGATATGGGCCGTGTTTTCTGATAGCCCAGGCTGCCCCCACCATTTTTCAAGGAGTGGTGGGGTTGTTTGGCAGCTTTTAAGAGAAGAAGCCAATGGTCTGTGCCCAGTCTGCTAGAGAGTTCTGGGTCCCTGGGGGGTCTTTCTCCAGGGCCATTGCTAGCACCTTTAGCAGGGGAGGCACCTCCTGCTGCAGAAGCGGCTGCCGAGGCCAGAGAGACCAAAGCCCCCGGAGGAAATGGGCACTCCCTGAGAGC
>CM021757.1:4020-44420 GCA_011075105.1 Heteronetta atricapilla | reverse complement strand
AGCATCCTCAGCTCTCAGGGAGTGCCCATTTCCTCTGGGGGCTTTGGCCTCTCTGGCTTTGGCAACCGCTTCTGCAGCAGGAGGTGCTTCCCCTGCTAAAGGTGCTGGCAATGGCTCTGGAGAAAGACCCCCAGGGACCCAGAAGTTTGTAGAGAGCACAAGTTGGTAGACTGAGCACAGACCATCATCTTCTTCTGTTCAGAGTGGTCAAACTACCCCAGCACATCTTGCAAGAGAATGGGGCCAGCCTGGGCTCTCAGCAAGCACGGCCCATGTCTGCCTTTCTTGTTCTGCACTCTCTCCTTTCCCGCCTGTGTCCTTGTTGCTCAGACCTACTCCACTGAGCTCTGAGTCTCACAGCATCAGCCTAGGGAGGATCTTCTGGCCCTTCTCCTTCAGTAGAGTGGGCACATGAACAGCTGGCAGGATGCCTGCCATGGCCTCTCAGCACAGGCTCTCTTCTTCCCATGGTGTTTCTTGCACTTGTACCTCCTCTCAGAGTGACCTTGTTTCCTTTTTTTGACCCTAATATTAAAGTTCTACTGCATCCCAGCATGCGCCTCTGAGTTGTCCTTCCTCTGCAGCAGCTCTTCCAGGATGCCTGGGGAGAGAGGTGATGCTCATTATTTTTTTCTGGGATTAGGTGTTTGGCGATCCTTAACACCTTGTGGGTGTTTGGATGTTTAGCGATTGTTAACACAGGCTTCCATTCTTTATTCTTCTTCATTTGTAAGATCACACTCTGGATTCAAAATATCTGCTTACTTAGGGCTGTGTTGCCATGGCAGTCATACTGCCAGCTGTCCATCTCCCCTCTCTACTGTGGGAGAAGTGCCATAGGGTGCTTCCTGTGCTTACTTTGTGGGGTTAGGATGTAGAAGAGGTTTATTTAGTCAAACCCAGCCAGTATCAAAACTTTCTATAGTGGTTATGGATATGTAGTGAAGGTCATGGGGACTCAGGTGGTCTCCTTAATTCTGCTGGGGTGGTGAAAGGATGTGAGACAGTTAACACAGACAGTACAGGTCAATAATTTGCTGCTGAACTGACGTCAGTGACAGAGTTTTGTGTTCTGTGGTTATAGGACTTTGTTTGATGATCAGTTTAGTCTTGCGAGAGATGGGAAGCTCCTTACTAAGCGGGCAAATTAATTTTTTTATTTTTTAATTTTTTTGTCAACAGAATGTCTGACCTCAAAAGGAGGGAAACTCCTTTTAAAGTAGGAAATAGGGGGAAATAGGGGCAGTATAACCAGCAGCCTTGTGAGAAGGATGGATAGGGTTGCTGAATAAAGGTAATGGAGTGATGTGATAGGAACACATCAGAAAATCAACAAAATGGAGTTTAAGCAGGATCACCTCCAGTAGCTGTGGATTAGCAATGGTTCCTACTATGCAGCCTTATGGAGATATGTCCTAAACTATTCCTAGGAATCCAACATGCTGATGTGCCCCTCTTAAGTGTCAGTAAGCTAACGCATGCATTATGGGGAATAAAGAATATGAGTTTGAGATGGGTACATGGTTGTAGGTCTATGGTCTGTCTTACTGGGATTATGGAGACATGGTGGGATGGCTCCCATGCCTGAAATGTTGCAGTAGAAGGATAAAGGCTGAAGGATAAAGTAGAAGGAAGGACAGGCTATGGAGACAAGGAGTAGGCATTGCCCCCTATGTCAGAGACCAGTTGGAATACATGGAGCTCTGCCTGGGGATGAATGAGGAGCTGACTGAGACTTTATTGGTTGGGATTAAACATATGAAAGAGTTAGGTAACATTATAGTGCTATCTGCTACAGACTACCTGGTGAAACAGGCCAAGTAAATGAGGCCCCCTACAGACAAATAGGAGAAAACTTGCTGACGGTGCACTCTATTCCTTCATCCAAGACATTGATAAATATACTGAATAATACTGGTCCCTGTAATGACCCTTGAGGGACTTCACTAGATACAGGCCTCCAACTAGACTCTGTCCCATTGACCACAACTCTCTGGCTTCTTTGCTTCAGTCAGTTCACAGTCTACCTCACTACCCGATCATCCAGACCACACTTCCTCAGTCTAGCTGTGAGGATGCTGTAGGAGATGGTGTCAAAGGCTTACTGAAATCAAGATAGACCACGTCCACTGCTTTACCATCATCTATCCATCTGGTTATGTCTTCATAAAAGGCTATCGGGTTGGTCAAGCATGAATTCCCCTTGGTGAAGCCATGTTGACTGCCCCTAATGACCCTTTTATCCTTGATATGCCTAGAGACAACACCAAGGATAAGTTGTTCCATCACCTTTTCAGGGATGGAAATGAGGCTGACCTGTCTATAGTTACCCGGATCCTCCTTCTTGCCCCTTTTGAAGACCAGAGTGACATTTGCTTTCCTCTAGTCCTCAGGCACCTCTCGTCTCCCCCATGACTTGCCTAAGATGATGGAGAGTGGCCTAGTAATTACTTCCATCATCTCCCTCAGCACCTACAGGTGCATCCCATGAGGAACCATGGATTTATGGATGTCCAGCTTAATCAGTCCTTAACCCAGTCCTCATCAACTAAGGCAAACTCCTCCTTTATCCTGACTTCATCTGGGGCCTCAGGAATATGGGGCTCCTCAGGATAGCCTCCAGCATTATAGAAAGCAACAAAGAAGGCATTCAGTAATTCTGCCTTCTCTTTATCTTCTGTCACCAGGGCACCCATATCATTCATCAGAGGGCCTACATTGCCTCTAGTATTAGTTTTATTTGCAATGTATTTGTAGAAGTCCTTTCTGTTGACATTGACCCCTCTTGCAAGGTTTAATTCTAAGGAGGCCTTAGCTTTCCTAGTTGCCTCTTTACATCCTCTGACAACAGTCGTATATTCCTCCCAAATGGCCAGCCCCTCCTTCCATGATCTCTAGAATCTCCTCTTCAACTTGAGTTTGGCCCTGTTTAGCCATGTAGTTCTCCTGGCTCCCTATCTTGACTTCCTACCTGTGATGCAAAAGTGTCTCTCATTGTCTGGGATTTAGTGTCTCTCTGTCAGGCAGCATTTATGACCTCTTTCTCTCCTTCAAAACCCAGTCATCTCTTCACACATGCATGCACACACACACTCCCTTATTTCTGTCAGCCTCTCTCAACCTCTCTGCTCTCTGTCTTGGGCACTTTTCTCCTCATTCCCCTCCTTTTTCCCTTCTCAACAGAAAGGCAAAAGAACTAATCTTTCTGCACTTTTTCCTATTGTCCTGGTTTCAGTTAGGACAGAATTATTTTTCCTCCTAGTAGCTGGTAGGGTGCTATGTTTTGGATTAGGATGAGAAGAGTGTTGATAACATGCTGATGTTTTAATTGCTGCAGAGCAATGCTTACACTAAGCTAAGGACTTTTCAGCTCCTCGCTCTGTCCTGCCAGCGGGCAGGCTGGGGGTGCAGCAAGAGCTGGGAGGGGACAGACCCAGGACAGCTGACCTAAACTGGCCAAAGGGGTATTCCATACCATCTGACGGCATGCTGAACAATATATAGGGGTGGCTAGCCAGGATGGGAGGCCAGCTGCTCGGGGTTGGGCTGGGCATAGGTCAGCGGGTGGTGAGCAATTGCATTGTGCATCACTTGTTTGTACATATTATTATTACTATTATTATTTTCTATCTTAATAAACTGTCTTTATCTCACCCCACAGGCTTCACTTTCCCATTTCTCTCCCCCATCCCAGAGAGGGAGGGGGGAGGGTGAGCGAACGGCTGTGTGGTGTTTAGCTGCCGGCCGGGTTAAACCACAACACCTATGAAGCCCAGAATGGGAGGGTCCTATGGCCCCTTCTGCTCAGTTCAGGAAAAAATGCAGTTTAATTAGAGAAAAAGAAAAAAAGAAAGGAAAGGAAAGGAAAGGAAAGGAAAGGAAAGGAAAGGAAAGGAAAGGAAAGGAAAGGAAAGGAAAGGAAAGGAAAGGAAAGGAAAGGAAAGGAAAGGAAAGGAAAGCAATGGCAAAAGATAATTATTCTCTATTTCCCATCAGCAAGAATTGTGAACGAGAACGAGAACGAGAACGAGAACGAGAAAGAGAAAGAGAAAGAGAAAGAGAAAGAGAAAGAGAAAGAGAAAGAGAAAGAGAAAGGGAAAGAGAGGAAAGGAAAGGGAAATAGAGAAAAGAGAAAGAGAGAGACAAAGACAAAGACAAAGGACATCCCCAGCTCCCTCAACCTTTCTTCATAGAATAGATGCTCCAGCCCTGTTTGTGGGCCTCCTTTGGCTCTCCTTTGGACCTGCTCTAACAGATCCACATCCTTGTGCTGGGAGCCACAGCCCTGGACGCAGTACTCCAAGTGAGGCCTCACAAGGGCAGATTAGAAAAGGACAATCACCCCCCTCGACATGCTGGCCACTCCTCCTTTGATGCAGCTCAGGATGCAGTTGTCCTTCTGGACTGCAAGTACACAAGGCTGACCTATATCAAGCTTCTCCTCCACCAGAACCCCCAAGTCCTTCTCTGCAAGGCTGCTCTCAATGAGTTCTTAATCTGGTCTGTGCTCATGTCCGAGATTGCCCTGAGCCAGGTGCAGCGCCTTGCAATTGGACTTGTTGAACCTCATGTGGTTCACATGAGCCCACTTTTCTAGCTTGTCCAGATCCCTCTGTATGGCATTTCTGCCTTCTGTTGTATTGACTGTACCACTCAGCTTGGTGTCATCTGCAAACTTGCTAAGGGTGCACTCAATCCACTGTCTCATGGGTAAAGTTATGAACCAATACCAGTCCTAAGACAGACCCCTGTAGGACACCACTCATCACCATCCTCCAACTGTACATAGAGCCATTGGCCACAATTCTCTGGGTGCATCCTTGAAGCCAATTCCTTATCCACTGCATGGTCCACCCTTCAAATCCATATTTCTCCGATTTGGAGATCAAGATGTCATGTGGGACTGTATCAAAAGCCTTATACAAGTGCAGGCAGATGACTTCCATTGGTCTTCCATGTCAGCTGATAGAGTCACCCCATCATAGAAGGGCACCAGTTTGGTCAGGCATGATTTGCCCTATGTGAAGTCATGCTGGCCATCTTAAATCACCTCTTTGTATTGCATGTTGTCTATCATTTGTTAAGTTCAAGTAAAGCCCCAGCACAGTGCAGCAAGCTGTAACTCTCTGGCATTGCCAGGGTCACAGCATACTTCTTTCAAACGTTTATATGTTTGTTTATATGTAAACAATATATTCATTAGTGACTTGAATGAGGGAATGGAGTGTGCTGTCAGCAGGTTTGCTGATGACACTAAACTGGGAGAAGTGGCTGACATGTCAGAAGGCTGTGCTGCCATCCAGAGGGATCTAGACAGTCTGGAGAGTTCAGCGAGGAGAAATCTAATGAAATATAACAAAGGCAAGTGTAATATGGGCAAGAACAACCCCAGACACCAGTATAAGTTGGGGACTGCCCTGCTGGAGAGCTGCGAAGGGGAAAGGGACCTGGAGGTCCTCATGGGCAGTGGGATGACCATGAGCCAGCACTGCACCCTTGTGGCCAATAAGGCCAATGGCATCCTAGGGCATATTAGAAGGGGAGAGGTTAGTAGGTCGAGAGAGGTTCCCCCCCTCCTTCCCCCCCTACTCTGCTCTAGTCAGACAACATCTGGAATATTACATCCAGTTCTGGGCCCCTCAGTTCAAGAAAGACAGAGAACTGCTTGAGAGAGTCCAGCACAGAGCCACGAGTATGATAAAGGGAGTGGAACTTCTTTATACGGAGAGGAGAGCTGGGATTCTGCCTTGGAGGAGAGGAGATTGAGGGGTGACATTATTAATGTTTATAAATATGTAAAGGGTGAGTGTCAGGAGCTAGGCTCTTCTCGGTGACATCTAATGATAGGACAAGGGGCAGTGGGTGCAAGCTGGTTCCACTTAAATACTAGATGAAACTTTTTCATGGTTAGGGTGACAGAACACTGGAAGAGGCTACCCAGAGAGGTTGTTGAGTCTCCTCTGGAGACATTGTACACCTGCGTGGCCGCGTTCCTTTGTGACCTGATCTAGGTGTTCCTGCTCTGGCGGTGGGATTAGACTAGATGATCTTTCAAGGTCCTTTCCAATCCCTAACATTCTGTGATTCTGTGATTCTAGTCCCACAAGCACCATAAATCAGCCCACATCAAGTTGGGGACAGGGCAAATGTCTTTTGCCTCACTTTGTCTCTGATGAATTGACTACAAATAGTCCTGAGTAATGCTCAGTTTAGTGTATTTCTCACTACAGTTTAGCTCTTCTGTGCAAACACATTGGCAGCTTTTGTCCAGTGTTTCCTCATCTCATGCAGACATTCTGAGATCTCAATCAGAAGATTTGCATTGTAGCTAAAAGACACCACAGGAATGCATTATTTATTCATCCCAAGAAACTGTAGTGATTATTCATGCTTCAAAGAGGTAGACACCAAGGCAACTTGGAAAGAAATTGACTGAGGGATTACCAGACATTTAGCTGCAAAGTGAGCTTAATGTCTTATGTAAAAAGCCACTTCTAACGAATAGGAAAAGCTTGGCCCAGTCTTCTTTATGCTTTTTTACAATCTGCTTTTCCTCCAATAGAGGTTCAGACCTTAATCTGCAAAAAAAATCAGAAAAAAATAAGTCTGGGAGCAGTTAGGACTGCCTGCCCATGCCTCACCAAAGTCTGCCATTCCTTTCAGGGTAGCCAGAAAAAAAACAAAACAAAACAAAACAAAACAAAACAAAACAAAACGGCCCATGTCCCACTTTTGCCTCCAGAGGGTGCAGTGGCAGCTTGCATAAAGAGGAAGTGGAGCTTGAGAGTTCCCATCTTCTCTACCAGTCAGCTCAAAGAAATCTCCAAACCTCATCCCAAAGGGGAACACAAAACTCTCTTCCTGCTGCTTAGGCAGACTTTCCTTGGACCCCCTCTGCTCTGTGCCTCACCTCTGTGCCTTGTTTGTCTAGTTTGGAGAAAAGAAGGCTAAAATGTGAACTCATTGCCCTCTACAACATCCTGAGGTGGGAAAATATAAAGGGAGGGTCAGATCTCTCCCTATAACAACTGCTAGGATATGTTGGAATGGCACAAAGCCATTCTAAACTTCAGGTTAGACTGGCAAAGGAGAGCTGCATGCCTGAGGCGGCAGGAAGGAAACTACTGACAGTTTCCAGTCTGAAACTGCAGTACTCAGGCCAAAGGAGAAAAAATAGTTGGCCAGGGCACACATAGTCACAGAATGATTAAGGTTGGAAAGGAGGTTGGAGGTCATCTGATCCAATGCCCCTGCTCAAGCAGGGATACCCAGAGCAGGTTGCCCTGGATGTTGTCTAGGCAGATTTTGAAGGTCTCACAGGAGACAGCTTCCACAACCTCTCTGTGCCAGTGCTCCATTACACACATGGTAAAGAAGTGCTTCCTGATGTTTAGATAGAACATCTTGTTTTCCAGTTTGTGCCAATTGCCACTTGTCCTGACACATTACAATGCTGAAAAGAGCCTGGCTCCATCTTCATTGCACTCTCCCTTCAGGTATTGTCTTCTGCAGGTTGACACAACACTCAGCCTTCACCAGAGAAGAAGTGTACATCATCATCAAACCAATCACGTGTATGACATGCAAATTACTTCTTCTGCCAGAGTAATTCCATAGACAGCTGTTATGCATGGATATTGTGTCATGAAAAAAAAAGTGATCCTTGCTGATGGAGAACAATTAATTAATTAAGTAAGAAAGCTTATGGAGTAGAGAGCATGACATGGTAAAGATTTACCTAGCAGCACTAGTGGGACTAGCGGACACTGGTGAGACAGAACTGCTTGGCTGAGAAGGAGAAGGGCAGTGGGAGTCCTGCCAGTGCTGGAGGGGGAAGAGGGAAGGCCTGACCCCATGGCAAAACTGGGAGCTTTCCTGCAGGGATAGCAGGCACTGCACATGGCAGCATGAGACACATCCTAAGCAACAGATATCAAAGGGGGAACAAAACTCTACAGGGTTCTAAAAACCCAGTCTAAGACAGGGTTTCAAAATCATATGTTTCCAACTGAGAAAAAGGGCAGTGAAGAAAGAAGGACAGAATAAGGACCACACAGAGCCCCAGGCTGGGATGCAGCAGAACTTTAATGATTTGAAAGAACTCATTAATGAAATTCCTGCCTTCCCCTCCTCCATACAAAGTTCAGCTGGCCCATATGGTGCTAAGGCTCATGTTGGGCAGAGGGTGTGCAGAGAGGCCCATGGGCGACTTGGTCTGTCCCCCAAGGCACTGGGCAAAGAGAGCCAGGCCCAAGAAAGCTCTTTCCCATCCCACAGACCTTGAGTGCCCTCAGTCCAACCCCGGACTCTCCCCATGCCAGACCTTCTCCCCTCTTTCCCTTCCATGACAGGCAGCCCCAAGCCCCAACTCAGGACCAAGCTTCCAACTCACTTTTTTTCCAAAGGAGAAGGGCAGTGAAGCAGATGAGAGACTAAAGAGTTGGGCTGGCTTTTATACAGGTCCTGCACTGCCCCAGGTCCAGAGGAATCCTCTGTGGAAGTAATAATTTTCTGAGAAGCTCATCTGAACTGCAAAACATCCCAGATAATGATATGGGGACTGTTTTGGTTTCCTGCACTGATGCCTTTTCATTTCCTCATTCAGCCGTAGCTGTGCTGCCTTGAAGGCTGGAGGTGGGAGGCCCAAGGATTTCTGGGACAGCAGTGCATTGGTGCCATCAGGAGGTAAGTCCCGAGTCCTCCAAGCTCTCTCTGATGGTGCTTAAATGTGGCCTTCACAGGCAGGTGGTCTGCCCTGCTGCTTTTGACTGTCATTCCCATAATGCAGCTCTGGCCCTGTTGGGCCACCTCATCTGCCTGGGCTGTCTCTGATATGGACTCCTTAGCAAAACTATCAGTGTGTCTGGTGCCTTGGCCAACCTCAGGGTGCTCAAGTGTTGCCCTGCCCAGCCAGAGGGGTTCCAGTGTGTCCTCAAGTGATTCCAATGCTTCCTAGAATCCTAGGTTTGTTGTGGTTGGAAGGGATCATATGAGATCATCTACTTCCACACTGCCTGACAAGGGCAGGGACACCTTTCCCTACACCAGGTTGCTCAAAGCCCCATCCAACCTGGCCTTAAAAACTTCCAGGCTTGGGGCATCCAGAGCTTCTCTGGGTAATCTGGTCTAGTGTCTCATTATTGTCACAGTGAATAATTTCTTCCCATTATCTAATGGAATTCTAGCCTCTTTAGTTAAAAGCCAGCATCCTATCACTGCACTCCCCCATAACACGTGATTCTCCAGGTTTCTTGTAGGCCTCCTTTATGTATTGGAAGGCTTCTCTAAGCTTTCCGATTTTTTGGGAGGAGGGAATTTGCTCTAAATGTCCAGAGAAGTGCTGGATGGAAAGGGCTAGGGACTGGTGTCATTATGTGGCAGAAAACCAGCCATGCTCGGCAGGAATGTGTGCTGTGACACAAGTAGTGTCTCTGGCTGTGTGCTGCATGGCCGGATAAAAAATGTCCACCACGGACACTTTTACCCTGCTGGGGATGGCTGTGAGGGTTGTGTCCCTGGCCACCTCCTTTGCCTCCTTTGGCCTGAGCACTGCAGTTCCAGTCTGTGAATGAGCCAGTGGTTCCTACCTGTTGCCTCAGGCCTGCAGCTCCCCTTTGGCCATGCGGCATGAAATTTAGAACAGTTCCAATGGAAGGGGCCTACAAACATCTTCATGTCCTGTTGCATGACTGCTTCAGGACATGCCTTTTATCCCTTCTATCAGTATTCTTGCCCTCCTCTGGATGCATTCAAGTCTCTTAATATCCTTTTTATATTGTAGAGTCCAGAACCACACACAGTATTCAGGTGGAGGCCAGATGGGAGACTTGTTTTCAGAGATCATGTATTTTTTTTTCTGGTCTACTGGGAGTAGGGAGGAGGTCCCCCTTCAGACAAGCTGTTCTTCTGCCCACTCTTTCTTGACTTGTGGCACAATGGGATTGCTTCCTCCTGGGTCTTTTAAAGGTGGCTCTTGAAAATTGGCTATGTCTCAGGGAACGCCAAGCCCTCTAGAGCAGATTGCCAGGGGACACTGCTCAGTAGCTCCTTGAGTAGTTTAGAGTTGATCTCTTAAAATTTGCAGGGGGGGTGGGGAGTGGGGAGAGGGAGGGGCAACTCTGCAATGCACTTTTTCTCGTTATGCCAAAACTTTTGAGTTCAACTATTTCATGATCATTATGGCAAAACAGGCACCTACTGTCACATCTCCCACTAGGCCTGTAGGGGCAGCTGTTCTACAAGGGGGTGAGAGTGCCTTTGAGGCAGTTCTGAGCCCTTGTGCCCAAGAGGATTTGGAAAGGCTGAGCTGTGGCATGACTGTACCATCTGGAAGCTACCAGTGCTGAAAAACCTGGTCCTGGCCCTGGGGAGCCTGGGGCCTGACTGAGGTGGCAGCTTGACTCTCTTCCTTTGGCTGAGAAAATGTGTTCACTGTGAGGTGATGTGTGCAGAAAGGCTCCCTAAGGCAGAGATGTGGGATCCTAGGCAGCCTGTGGAGTGTTTTGCTCCACCGGTGGGTCTGAGGTTTGGAGGTGGCTTGGAACTTTCAGAGGGAGAACCCATGAGCTTTCAAGCTTCTCCAGGAGCTGCCTAGGCACCATGTTGTGTGGAGAGTGTGACACGGTTGAAGTTTTCCATTGGGCTCTGGTGGGACTGGCAGTCGTTGTTGAGACTCAGCTGCCTGGCTGGGGAGGCGCAGGGCAGTGGGTGTCCTACCAGTGCTGGAGGGGGAAGAGGGCAGGCCTGACCCTCTGGCAAAACCAGGAGCTTTCCTGTAGGAAGAGCAGGTGCTGCACATGGCAGCGTGAGGCTTGTCATAAGCAATGGGCATGAAAGGGGGAACAAGACTCTCTATGGCTCCTCAGAGATAAGACCTAGCTCCACACGCACTGCTTACACGTGTGCCTAGAGACAGGGAGTGTGCTATCAGCAGGTGGAGCAATTCTGCGTTTAGAAACTGCACCTCCTCTAGGCATGCTGGGGGAAATGCTGTCATGAAATGACTGGGAATAGACAAAACACCTGAAGGACCTGCAAAGAAGGCTAAGCCAAGGCAAGGAGTGCTGGAAAGGCTGCCACCCTCCCTCCCACAGACACCTGGAAGAGGGAAATGGGTCCTCCAGATGCAAGAGCCACCTGCTAGGGAGGGCTCACAGGTGTTGCTGGATACAGAAGCATGCCCCAGTGCCACTGCCACTACCCCCTGTGGTCAGGGGGGTCATGTCCTTACTTGGGTATTGGTTAGGCTCTCCATCCACAGGATGTGCTCAAAGGCCAAGGAGGGCATTTCTGTGTAGAGGTGAAGCAAGGAGGGCATTTCTGTGTAGAGGTGAAGCATGGCAGGTCCTAGTGGCTGCTTTCTCAGCTGCAAGGCACAGTGTCTGACAGGAGCCCCCTGGCTCTTTCTCACCTGCTGGGAATGGGCATGGGTTTCCTTTGTCCTGCAAGATCTCAGAGCAACAGTTTTCTCCCCGGCAGCCTGGGAGAGTGTCTGGAGAGGGAAGGACCATGCAGAGCCCCAGGCTGGGATGCAGCAGAACTTTAATGATTTGAAAGAGGAGAGTGAGGACCTGTGAGTGGGGGCCATGGTTTGGGGAACTCTGGGGGAGCTAGGAGTCTCTGTGTCTTGGCCAGGGTGGACTTTCCACTGGGTGTTTGTCTGCGTGACCCACAGAGGGAGAGGAGAAGCAGGCCCTTCCAAGGCTGGCTTAGCAGGCGTCAACAGTCCAGGAGAGCAGAAGGCAAGATAGAAAGGGGGAAAAAATAAGAGAGTGAGAAATGGGAAAGTTAGGCATGGGCCACATTTTCAGGAGTCCCAGGAGAAGCTCCAGCCACCTGCCTTTGCAGTTGGAGCCATCTTGGTGGTCAGTCCATTACAACCTTCTGGGTTGGTGGTGGCCACCTGCAGCAGCTTTAGCAGGGGAGGCAGGTTCTTCTGCAGTACCGGCTGCCCAGGCAGGAGAGGTCACAGCACCCAGAGTTGATGGGGACTCCATCACAGCTGAGGATGCTGCCAACGGCAGCAGAGGTGGAGGATCCCACAGCGGTGTTCTGCGGGAAGGAGCTGAGGATGGGGCCAGGCAGGGTCACCACCACAGGAGAGGGCTCAATGACAACATTGGAGTTCTGGCACTGCCTGACGCAGGGCTCATTGCAGCTGTTGGCCAGCGGGGTTGGGCCGCAGGGCTGGCACGGCAGGCAGGGCAGGCACTGGTTGTAGCAGGACATGTCTGGGGGCAGGAAATGCACCTGGTGGGAGAGAGGGCCTGCAGGAGCATGCGCATAAGGGAGGAGCAGCCTGCCAGGCCACCGTGTTGGTGCCAAGGCATGTGCTGGGCAGAGGGTGTGCAGAGAGGCCCATAGGCGACTTGGTCTGTTCCCCAAGGCACTGGGCAAAGAGAGCCAGGCCTAAGAAAACTCTTTCCCATCCCACAGACCTTGAGTGCCCTCAATCCAACCCCGGACTCTCCCGATGCCAGACCTTCTCCCCATGCCAGACCTTCTCCCCACTTTCTCTCCCATGACAGGCAGCCCCAAGCCCCAACTCAGGACCAAGCTTCCAACTCACTTTTTTTTTTTTCCAAAGGAGAAGAAGGACAGTGAAGCAGATGAGAGAATAAAGAGTTGGGCTGGCTTTTATAGAGGTCCTGTACTGCCCCAGGTTCAGAGGAATCCTCTGTGGAAGTAATAATTTTCTGAGAAGCTCATCTGAAATGCAAAACATCCCAGATAATGATATGGGGACTGTTTTGGTTTCCTGCACTGATGCCTTTTCATTTCCTTGCTTAGCTGTACCTGTGCTGCCTTGAAGGCTGGAGGTGGGAGGCCCAAGGATTTCTGGGATAGCAGTACATCGGTGCCATCAGGAGATGAGTCCTGAGTGCCTAAGGGGTTACGTGCAGGCTGGGGACATTGACCTGGGGCAGTCATGTGGGGTTGTTTGCAGCCTCAAGGGCAGGAAGAGCCCAGCTGCGCCCAGGCCTGCTATCCCCACTTGGATGCCAAGGGGCTCCCATGTGGGAGGATGTGGCACATCCCCCTCTTGTTCACCCTCCAAGTTCTCTCTGATTGTGCTTCAATGTGGCCTTCACAGGCAGGTGGTCTGCTCTGCTGCTTTTGACTCTCATTCTCCTAATGCAGCTCTGGCAAGGCATTGGTGCACCTGTTGGGCCACCTCATCTGCCTGGGCTATCTCTAATGAAGACCAGAGATAATAAATATCCAGAGAAGTGCTGAATGGAGAGGGCTAGGGACTGGTGTCATTATGCGGCAGAAAACCAGCCACGTATTTTCTTTTTCTGGTCTCCTGGGAGTAGGGAGGAGGTCCCCCTTCAGATAAGCCTGTGTGCATACTGGATTTGTTTCATCGCAAGGGGTGTGCATGAGCATATGTGTGTGTCTGAATGTCTTCCCTCATGATGAGGGGATAGGTAGGTCATTGTGTAGCACTCTCCAGAACCCATGTTGTGAACACTATAGGCCCACAGTTACATTGGGCCAAGAGTGCTTTGATTGCAGCTGATTGTGAGAGTCCGAGAAGGAGGAAGGTCTGTCCTTAGAGCTGGCCCTAAAATGCAACCTCTGCATCCTAAACCCTCCTTTTCTTGCCTCTCCCAAAATCATGCTCTGATACCACAGCTTTCAGGATCACTCAGTACACTTCTCAAACAGCTGATCCTGGTCTTGTCCTGTTTAAGGTCTTCATCAACAATCTAGTTGATGGAGTAGAGTTAACCTTAATAAAATATCTGATAAAATATCAGATTACACAAAAGTGGGTGGTGTGGCTGATTTACCATAATGCTGTGCAGACATCCATGGGAACCTTGACAAATGGGATAGCTCGGATTAGAAGAATTAGAAGAAATAGAAGAATTGCATGGAGTTCAACAAAGAGAATTGCAGAGTCTTGCACATGGGGCGGAACAAGCCATGGGGGTCATCCAGCTGGAAAGCACCTCTGTAGAAAAGGAACTAGAACTCCTAGTGTATACTAAGTTGAAGTTGAGTCAGGAATGTGTTCTCGCTGATAAGAAGGCTAAAGGTATTCTTGGCTGCACTAGCAAAATATTGCCAGCAGGTCGAGAGAAGCAACTCAGCTTTGGTGAGAAGCACCGTTCAGTTCTGGGGCCCTCAATACAAGAAAGACATGGATATATTGGAAGAAATCCAATGTCGGGCCACCAAGATGATCAGTGCATTGGAGCACCTCTTCTATGAAGAGAGGCTGAGACAGTTGGGACACTTCAGCCTGAAGAAGAGGAAGCTCAGAGGTTATCTCATCAATGTGTAGACTACCAGCTTGCGAAATAGTCCAAATTTATTTTGGACTGCATTGAGAGCAGATTTAAATAACTGGTAGAGCAAGAATAAAGGGGCCTTAATGCAATATGTTGATGATTCGTTAGGAGCCCCAGCCAAATAAAAATGTGAACAATTGTATAAATACCTGAAGGGAGGGTGCAATGAATATGCAGACAGGCCCTTTTCAGTGTTGTCCAGTGCCAGAGCAAGAGGCAATGGGCATAAACTGGAACAAAAGAGGTTCCATCTAAACATCAGGAAGCACTTCTTTACTGTGCGGGTGATGGAGCCATGGAACAGGCTGACCAGAGATGTTATGGTGTCTCCCTCCTTGGAGTTCTTCAACAGCCATCTGGATGTGGTCCTGGGAAACCTGCTGTACTTACCCCTACTTGAACAGAGAGACTGAAACAGATGATCTCCAGAGGTCCCTTCCAACCTTAACCATTCTGTGATTCTGTGAGTTGGTTCCTTACATCACGATGTGTATGATGCAGCCATGACTTAGTGTCTCTGGGCTCCTTTTCAGTAGAAAGCTGGGGAGGGAGTTTAGGTGAGCTAGCACAGCTTAGTCCACAGAAATAGGAGATACTTCTGAGCTCCTGCCTACTGATGCAAAGGCTGGAAAAGCCTCAGAATAGTTCTTCTGGACTGCAAGGAGCAATCCCAGAGAGGGATGTGAATTATTTTCCCCTCCCCAGGGCAAAGGGCTATCCAAGCTCTGGCCTTGGTGTTCATAGAGCTGTAGCAGGTAGCCTGTCTCTGCTCTGAGGAACTTTGGATGCTCCCCATCATTGTCATGTTGTCAGAGGATTATAGACACTAAGCAGCAACTTCCCAACTTCCTTTCTCAGATGGAGTGTGGATCACTCCCCCTGCACTCTAATATCATTCCAAATGTTTGGGTGGAACTTCACCAGGTTGCTGCTAGGTCTGGCTGAAAACAAGACTGAGGCACAACTGCCATCCAGGTCTGGCTGAGAATTGTCTCTATTTGTTGTGTTCTCAGCTATTTGCTTCCTGATCCTGGCTAGGAATACCTTGGTCAACTTTGGGGAGAATGATGTACTCATGGGGCGGCGAATGCATCCATGAGGAAGAGCTGTGGGTGTGGACAGGGATGTTCCCTTGTACAGGACTGTGTGGGAACATCTAGGTGCTCTTGCTAGAACCTGCCCTTTCCCATGGCTTCACTGCCTGGTCTGTGCCCGACGAAGTATGAGGACAAGATCAAACCTTGCCTATCCTTGCCTTGGCACTGCCAAGGAAGAGGTTATCTGCAGACTGCCAGGACAAGCGGGGCCTCTCTGGGGCCAGGCTGTGGTTTAAGTGGGCTGGGGACACCATATCCCAGGTCTGGTCTCTGTCAGGAGTGTGAGCAGCAGTAGCCCCACTGCAGCTCTGAGTTGCATGGTTTTAGGCAAGCTCAGGGAGCAATGGTGAGGAAACTTCATTGTCTCTGCCAGCACCCAATGGATAATTCTAGATAGCAGTTAGATCTTCCCATAGCCTTCTTGACACTGAGCAAAACCAGTCCTTTCAGACCCTCATCATGCCACATATGTAAGGGTATTTTGAATGGGAGACCCTCTGCTTCAATAACATTGCTTGATCAAGAACTTTTCTAGTGCAAGTAGAATTATATGTAAAGGGTGAAAACAATAAAGAAGAAACCACAAAGAGACTCAAACCTGATACACTAGGGATAGCAATAACCCAGTCCACAAGTCTCCACTAGCTAAATAATGGTCCCTTAAGAAAACAGAGGCATAGCTTCGGACTTAGTCACCTGGATATCATAACTGTTAAGGAGGAGACAACAAGAGGAACATGAAGACTTGGGAATTTCAAGGAAGGCTATGGGGCTATAGAAAACTCACTGTTTTGGGAAAGGGTGTGACAAATAAAGATAAGGGGTCAAAAGAGCCTTCTTGCTTTATTTATACAACCAACAATTGCCTTGTTGTATGTTTGTCTAACTGAGCCCTGCCCTTGATCACCACAGTCTGCTTTATATTCTAATTAAACCTTCCTTAACTATCTTTCTGTGTAATAACACTCTCTGTGTGTGCATGTTGTAAGGACTAGATGCAAACAGTTGAAGAGACAAGAGGGAGTGAAATGAGGTCAGCAAGTGGAGTCAGACTGGGGCGAAGGCATTGCTGGGTCTGTGGTGCCAGCAACTGGAGTGGACAAGGTCCCAGCGTCTCACTGTGTAGAGGCGCCCAGCACCTGAAGCCTGGGGTAGCCCCTAAATTGTGCCAGCACTGGGCACAACCCCAAGGCAAAACGGGGTGGCCTTGGCAGAGAGGAGGTGCCATGGTGGGGAGGAGGCACTGCAGCCAGAGCAGAGACACAAGGGCTGGTGTGGGCAGCACGACGCAGGCAGCGGAGTGGCAGGATCCATCAAGGCTGGGGGCTGCAGGGGCCTGGGCTGGGGTCAGGCCAGTTCCCAGAGGGCCCAGTGCTAACTCTTCTCTCCTGTTCTTCTGGGCCTTTCCTCCTCCCAGCCTCTCAGCCATCTCTTCTCTGCCTTTCCCAGCTCTCTGAGTCCTCACTTGGTATTCTCCTATCATCTCCGTCAGCTCTGTCCAGTATGAGGATATTATCCCATCCTCTTTCCTATACTCTTCGGCACCCTGTGCATTCAGCAGTTATTGCTCTCAGTTCAGCCCACTGTCCCTCACTGTACCACCCCTAACTCTCATCCTGCTCTTCCTCTCAATGGCCATTCATCTGACTTTAATCCCCTCTCTCACTGCATCTGTTTCGGATTCACTCCCAGCTTTTTGCGTGCACTCCACACACACACAGCAGCATCACCTGCCTTCCCTGCTGCTTGTACCCACAACACATTTCTCCATGCATTGCAGCCTGTTCTGCCTAACTGCTAATGCTCCTGAGTGTTTCTCTGGGAAAAGTGACATCAGAGTTCAGGAGTTGCTGATGCTCTCTTGCCTTGCCTTCTTCTTTCAGTGCAGTGTCTGCTGGCCGAGCCTTGGTGCAGCAGGAACCATGGGCAGAGAGGGCACTGGCATCAACATCACCTGCTCACACCCTGCCATCCAGACCTGTAACTACATCCAGTTCAGCTCCCAGGCCAAGGCCCTCCATTCTTTGTGAGCAGTCACAAAAGCTCCATACTGGTGGTGGAGCCAGCAGGGTGGCTGTCGGCGGCAGCAGACCACCAGTTCAGCACTCTGTGGCTTGCCAAGCCACGCCACAGGGACATGGCAGTGTATTGCTGTGCCCTGAGAGCCACAGGGAGAGGAGCTGGGGCAGTGGCCGGGCAAGAACAAAGGTGGGTGGGGCTGGGTGGGTGTGGTGGGGGCACAGCTCCACCTGGACTTGCTGGGAGGAGTGGCAGTGACAGTTTCCCTGCCTGCCCACCTGGCACTGGCCCACTAAGGCCCCACAACCACGGAGTCCACCTGCCGCAGCTCCAGAACAGCACACTGTGCAGAGAGCTTCGCCTACTCCTCTCACTCTGGCCCCCTGCGATCCTGCCAGGTCAGAGACAGAAACCCCCTACAAGTGGTGGGGGGCTGAAGTGGTGGCAGCATGTGCAGTGCTTGGGAAGGAGTGATGGCAGCTGCTGGCTACAGTGATCCCCAGAGAGGAGCAATGCCTTTGTTCTTTGCACAGAGAGGCAGGTAATAGAGGTGCTCCTGCTCCAGCAGCCAGAGATCCCTTGGTCCTGCCACAGGGACCTGGCATTTCTACCTCACAATGTATAGGGATGTCTTCTGTTTCTTTGTGGATTTTGTTTTTGTTTTGGACACTCCTAACATATCCAAGGAATCCCTGAGCAGTATTAATGCTAGGTTTTAATTTTAATAAAAGAAAACCTAGAGTGGTTTACTGGTTGGTTACTTTTTTTACAAACTCAGATACACAGTCTTTCCATTTCATAGTCTCCTATCAAGTCATTTCTGTACCTGCTTGACTTAATCTCAAAAAGTTAGGAGTTCAAGCTCACGTCAGTCATGAGAAAGGGAAATATTGGTTACCAACACAGAATCACAGAATCACAGAATCACAGAATTTCTAGGTTGGAAGAGACCTCAAGATCATCGAGTCCAACCTCTAACCTAACACTAACAGTCCCCACTAAACCATATCGCTAAGCACCTTCAAGGATTTCTCACAGTGGCTAGTTTTGAGACCAAGCTCTTATTGTCCACAACCTTCTTCAAACCCAAACACATGACTCTTTGTTTTTGACACAAGGTCCTGGAGATTGGATGAACACCTGCTACAAATACTTGTAAATAGATGTTTGAGGGCTAAGTTCATGCGTCAGGAGTGAGTCACTACATTTTTAACCTGAGAAAAGGTGTTGAATTTCTGAGTTTTATTAAAGATGGAAAAAGATCACTGCGAGGAAAGTCCTGGGTCCAGCTAGACCCTGGGGAACCTTTCTGCCTGGTCCTACCTGCATTTAGTCAGTACCTATAGAAGAGGTGGACATGTGCGTGCTAAAAGGGGGAATCTTACCTACCCCTAGGATACAGATCCCATGTCCAGCTGGGTGCTATATGGCCAGAGAAAGTCATCATGGATACCTCCCTTAATGAGGAATGTCTGGGCTGGTTGAGATTACTGTAACACACCAGATGCTGGAAGGCATCCAGCAGTCTCCTATTGCTGAACAGTTGACTGGATAATCTCTTAATCTACTATGTTAATTTTCAGGTGCCCATGGCCCCTTTGGCAGTCTTACCTGGAGTTTAGAGGCAGTGGTTCTACAGCAGGACAAGTCTGCCAGAGAGGATGCTCAAGCACCATCTGACTTGGATGGTTGTGAGAAGCCTGGATGTGGCCTCACTGTGCAAGTAAGAATTTTGCGGTACTGAAATACCTGCCCTTAGCACTAGGAAACTTATGGCATAGCAAAGATTGCAACTTCATTCCTTTCCTCACAGTGAGCACCAGGCCTCTCAGATGCTGCTGTGGGTGAATAAGTACAGACCTTCGGTGGATTCTGGGTGTTTTTCTCTGCACCTGAGTGTCCTAGTTTTGGCTGGGATAGATTTAATTTTCTTCATATAGGCTTGAATAGTGCTGTGTTTTGGATTTGTGATAAAAATAATGTAGATACACCAATGTTTTAGTTGTTGCTGAACAGTGCTTGCACAGAGTCAAAATCTTTTCTGCTTCTCATGCTGCCCTTCTGGAGATGAGGCTGGGGATGCACAAGAATCATAGAATCATAGAACCATTAAGGATGGAAAAGACCTCCAAGGCCATCCAGTCTAACCATCCCCCTGAGAAGCTGGGAGGGGACACAGCCAGGACAGCTGGCCCATACTGACCAAAGGGGTATTCTCTACTCTATGATGTCATGCTCAGCAATAAAAGCAAGGAGGAAAGAAGGAGGAGTGGAGGACATTTGGAGTTACGGCGTTTGTCTTCCAAGTAACCATTATGCATAATGAGCCCTGATTTCCTGGAAATGGCTGAACATCTGCCTTGGAGAGCTCCCATGTGATTTGCTGTGTGGGGGATGTTTTGTTCCAGGATAGCATATTGTTGCCCTCAGAATTCAGCATTACACAGAAAGACAGTGTGTGTGTGTGGAGCTGTTCCCCCTCCCCCTCCCAGCACTGTTTGCATGTAGGTCTGAGATAATGTCCAGCAATGACACCTTGGAAGTGCTTTTGAGGGACTCGGCATGCTGACACTGGGTGGGGCGCAGCTGTCCAAGTGGGGCAAGAGTGTTCTCAGCAGTAAGCTGGTTGGGCTTATCAGGAGGGCTTTAAACCAGATGTGGTGGGGGAAGGGAATGCTCCTCTGAGTGAAGAAAGCATACCTGAGAACACCATCACCCTAAGTAACGGCAGGGAAATACTTGGGAACTGTCCTAGTGCAATCAGGAAGGGTTCTAGAAATGCAGTACAACTGATTGCCCAGATGAAATGCCTCTACACCAAAGCATCATGGGAAACAAGCAAGATGAATTGGAAACCATGGTGCAATTAGACAAATGTTACCTGATTGCTATCACGGAAATGTGGTGGGATGGATCACATAATTGGAATATTGGAATAGAGGGCTACAAATTGTTCAGAAGTGACAGACAGGGACTGAAGGGAGGGGGTGTTGCCCTCTACATTAGGGAAGGAATTGATTGTGAAGAGTTGCCTTTGAGAAACAGCCACAGACAGGTTAAGAGCTTATGGGTGAGTTAAAGACCTCACCAATAAAGAACAGCTTGTGGCTGGGGTCTACTACAGGCTGCCCGACCAAGGGAGTCTGGATGAGGCATTCTTGCTTCAACTACAAGAAGTGTCACACTCTCACACTGTCATCCTGATGGGGGACTTCAGCCACCCAGATGTTTGTTGGGAAAACTACATAGCAGTCTGTAAGCAATCCAGAAGATTCCTAGAGTGCATCCTAGTCCAGGTACTAGACAAACCAGCCAGACAAGAAGTGTTACTTGACCTCATGCTCATTAACATGGAAGAGCTCATTAAAGAGGTCAAGACTGGACGCAGTCTGGGCTGCACCGACCATGTCCTAACTGATTTTGTGATCTTGAGGAATACAGACTTGGCAAAGAGCAAAGTGAAGACCCTGAACTTTCAAAGAAAAGAATTACAGCTGTTTAAAGACTTCATAGAATGAGATCCCATGGAACACATTCCACAGAAAAGAAAGGCCAAGGAAGAGTGCCCCCCCCTCTGATGGATGAGAAGGGAGAACTGGTAAGAACAGACATGGGGAAGGCTGAGGTACTCAACAACTTCTTTGCCTCAGTCTTCACTGATAGTCAGGCTTCCCAAGTCTTTTGTTTACCTGAACCCATAGATGGAGGCTAGGGCAGAAAAGTCCCACCCACTGTAAATGAAGAGAAGGTTTGAGACCACCTAATGAAATTAAACACATGCAGGTCTATGGGGGTCTGATGACATGCATCCAGGGTCCTGAAGGATTTAGTCTTGTAGTTGCCAAGCCTCTCTCCATCTTATTTTAAAAGTCCTGGCAGTCAGACGATGTCCCTGATGACTGGAAAAAGGGAAACATCAATTCAATTTTTAAAAAAGGGTAGAAAGGTGGACCCAGAGAACTACAGGCCAATGAGCCTCACCTCTGTGCCTGGCAAGATCATGGAAAAAAAATCCTCCTGGAAGCAATGTTAAGACACATGCAAGACAAAGAGGTGATCCAAGACTGCCAGCATGGCTTCACCAAGGGTAAATTGTGCCTGACCGATGTGGTAGTTTTCTATGATGGAGTGACTGCATCAGTTGGTAGAGGAAGACTGACTAATGTCATCTAGCTGGACTTCTGCAAGGCGTTTGACACAGTGCCACATGACATCCTGGTCTCCAAATTGGAGAGATATGGATTTGATGGATGGACCATTCAGAGGATAAGGAATTGTCTTGAAGGTCTCACCCAGGGAGTGGTGGTCTATGATCTATGTCTGAGTGGAGGCCAGTGACAAGTGATGTACCTCAGGGGTCTGTTCTCAGACTGGTACTCTTTAATATCTTCTTCAACAACATAGACAGTGGGATCAAGTGCACCCTCAGCAAATTTGCAGATGACACATAGGTATGTGGTGTGGTTGATAGAAGGAAGGGATGCCATCCAATGGAACATAGACAGGCTTGAGAAGTGGACCTAATGAGCCTAATGACCATGTGAACCTAATGAGGTTCAACAAGTCTAAACACAGCGTGCTGTACCTAGGTTGAGGCAATCCTGGACATAAGCACAGACTAGGAGAACTGCTTGAGAGAAGCCCTGTTGAGAAGGACATGGGGGTTCTGGTGGACGAAAAGCTCAGCGTAAGTTGGCAGTGCATGCTTGAAGCCCAGAAGGCCAACTGCATCCTGGACTGCACCAAAAGAGAAGTGGCCAGCAGGTCAAGGCAGGTGATTGTCTCCCTCTGCTCTCTACTTGGAGTACTGTGTCCAGGTCTGGAGCCCCCAGCACAAGAAGGATGTTGATCTGTTGGAGCTCTGAGTACCTCATCTAATGGGTGGCATCCCTACCTATGGCAGAGGGGTTGTAACTAGATGATCTCTGAGGTCCCTTCTAACCAAAGCCACTCTACGATTCTCTGATTCTATGATTCTATGGTGAGACCTTCCCAGCATTTGCAAAAGAGACAAATGCCATTAAGAGCAAGCTGGTATGACTTATCTGGTTTTGTTCAGATCCAGAATCTTGGGAAAAGAGAAAAACAGTCCAGCAAAGCTTCTTCTGCTCTTATTCTTCTCTCATCCTCCTCTGATGAACACTGTGGAAAAAGGGAGCCCTTGTTGGGAGACAGGACCTCTCTTGTGGTTTTACCTCCTAGCCAGAATAGCCTGAGGAAGAAAATTTCCTTCTTAGCCCTGCATCGGGGCATAAGCCAAACCCACAGCATGTGAAAAAACAAAACAAACAAACAAACAAACAAAACCAGAAACATTACTCCTGAGAGAACATCTGTTCTCCCCTTTCTAGGTATGAGCTTGTCCCACTTGTCCCACTGTGCTCAGTGCCCTTGGCATGCAAGTCCTTAAAGTCCTTTTGGTGCAGCAAAAAAGACTGGTTCCTTTTTTTTTTTTTTTTTTTTTTTTTTTTTTTTGAGAAGCCAGGAATGAACAGCTGTTCTAAATACAAGGGTCTAAAGCTCTGTCTCCTGTCCAGAACCATCTTTTGGGTTCCTTCTCTGGGATTGCCTGCAGCAGCTTTAGTAGGAGAGGCATGCTCTGCTACAGTATCAGCTGCTGAAACAGGAGAGGTCTCAGCACAGCTGTCACAGCTGGGATGATTGGCACTTGTCTGAGCAAGACGTGTCCTTGCTGTGGGTGCACATGAGAGAGAGGGCAGGAGGAAGCAAATACAGTGGCATACGAGGAGCAGAATTGCGCCGAGTCATGGCTTGAGTCAAGGCACCTACTGGTCTAACATTCACTGCCTAGCTCAAAGCCTAGGATCCACCCCAACCAAGTCCCAGCCTCACTCTGTAGAAGGCTTACTCTCCCCTTCTTTCTCCTATGAGAAGAAGCTGCCATTCCCAGGCTAGGACAATTGGTATCAACTCAGACATTCATTGAGGAGAGAGCTGATCTTGAAGAAAGAGAAGAGGCATCACACACACCTAATTCCCAATGAGAAGGAGGTAAGAGAAGTGGATTAAAGAACAGAGAGTTGGGGTAGCTTTTATAGTAGCTCTGCACTGCCCCAGGACCAGAGGCACTCGTTGTGGAGGTAATAATTTTCTGACAGTCTTGTGTCAAATGCAAAACACCTCTTCTAATGATATGGGCTGTGTTCTAATTTCCTGCATTGTTGCCTTTTCATTTCCTGGCTTACCCCACGTGATTCCCATTAGAAATCTTTAAGTGCCAGATAAAAGGCCCAAGAACTTCTGGGGAAGAAACACTTCAGTGCAGATGGAAGACTCAGATCAAGTACTGGAGGGGTCCATACTGGCAGGTGATGTGCACGTAGAAAAGGGCACTGTTCCTGAACCTCTTGGCTGGATTATCAAGGAATACCATGTGACATGGGCTCCCACATCCTTTTATCTTGCTCGCTCCATCTCTCTGATGGACACTTACTGTTGCATGCAGGTGGGCTTCTGCTCTGGGGTTTGACCATATCCCAACTAACAGTGCCTTCAGGAAAATGTCACTGGGACCTTTTGCTTCAACTCCTCTCTGTGCAGTCTTTGAGGGTCCTCAGACAATATCAAACGCATGTCTGGGGCCTGGTCCTTCCTCAGAGTATTTTAGTCATGTTCTGCCACTGTGGTCCACTGCATCTCCTCAGCAGAGTCCACAGCTGCACAATTGCTAATATTTTCCTGTACATAATTTTTGTTTGTGTGCTTGACTGCATGCTGGCTTTACGTAGATTAGCATGAGATTTTTGCAAGCATGTGAGATTTTTTCATGATTGCATGCATGTGCACAGGTATGTCTGTACTTGTGTGACCACTCATCATGAAGGGATATGCAGGTCATAACAAGGGGACTACTCCATGATGTATGCATGAGTACCACAGAGTATCATTTCCCCTTTTCCAGACAGAGCCCATTTGTAGCTGAATGGTAATAGCTTCAACCTGGCCGAGAAGTGTCCACAGGACTAACACTGAAATGCAGTCCCTGTCTTGCTTTATATAGAGAGAGAAAGGCCAACAAATCATTCCCGCCTCATTTAAGCCACATCTGTGAGTGCACCCCCTGATGATGCAGTGTTGCTGATGGCTGGGATGGGGCACAGTCTCCTTGTGTCCTTGTCAATGTCAAATACACTTCTGCAGCTCAGCCACCGAGGGCTGAATGAGTCTGGGACTGAGACCCTTGGGCCAAATGGGTATTGAATTAGAGGAGCAGAGGTCTAAATATTGCTCCATTGTGAGATGTAGGACAGACACCCTGAGTTGCAGAGGGAGAGCCAACCAAGTGAAGCCTCCTTTGGTTTTCACTCACCAGGGCATCCATGTCCCCCATTAAAATCTGAGTCTGAGTGCCCAGAAACTGTGTCTGGGAAGACAAGAATATGCACGCAAAGCCTGCTGCAGTTCCAAGAGGGGTGTCAGGCAAAGTCCTTTCCAACATGGGCTGCAGATAGTTTGTAAGGGCTTCAGTCAGGGCTGAGTCCCCTTCCCTTGGGAGCACTTTTAGTGTTGAAGTTCTAGAGGTTGACCCTAACCTGAGTTACAGCTCCAGCTGTGACACATCTGTGCCTGTATCTGATCATGGACCCCACTTATCTCAGCTTGGACTTCGACATGTGGATGACTTCCCAGCTTGACCTGAGACCTGCCTCTTCTCTATGAATAGAACTGGTGATCACTGGACTTTGTGTGACTGTGCCAGACTGTCACAAGACCTCCTCCTGACCTTGACTGACTCACTGACTTGCTTTTCAAGCTCAACAACAGAAATATGTAAGACAAGAATCAGCACACACTTGTAGACCTGTGATCTTATTGGGGTTTTGGAGATAAGCTGCAATAGCTGTCATGATTGGACTGTGCAGCAACTGTGCAAAGCAGAAAGCAGAATTACAGCCCTCCACTCTATGAGAGCAGATTTCTACCCTTTCAGGGAGCTGCTAGGCAGAACCTATGGGAAAATGCCCTGGGAGGTCTAAGAGGCTCCAGGGGGTTGTGTAATAAAGTAGTTAAGATCTAATAATAAAATAGTGGAAATCCTTATAACTAGTTCTTTCCACTTAACTTGCTTCCAAGCCGGCTGCTTTGCCTCCCCCTTCCTCTCAGGCTGCTTGCAGGGCCCCAGTGGCCCCACAGCTTAGGTGACCATGCCAGGGGAAGCCCCTGCTTGCACTCCTGCACACCTGGGTTTGCTGTGGGTGGCTTGGCTCCCTCTGTTCCTTCCCATGGAGCTGCCCTGGGTCCAAGTGGTGGCTCCTGCTTGCTCTGTGATTCCAGCTGCCATGCCAGGCAGCACTGCCTGCCTTGCACAGGACCCTTGACTGGCAATGCCAGCTCCATGGGCAGCACCAGCTGGTAGGGCCCAGGGCTCAGGGTGCTGTGGAGCACGATGTCCCCATCCCCCAGCACATGACCTGCTCCTGCTGCTGGCTTTCTACAGCTGCCAAAGTGTTGGCCACAGCTGGGGGATCAGTGCTCAGAACCCTGGACCTGTTTTCCATGACTGCAGTCTCTTCTCCAAGCAGGGATGTAGCTGGAGGAGGTCTGCACACTCTGTACATCCCTTAACAAAACTAATGCTTACCAGAGGCCCATTGGAGACTTTAGTGAAATGATGGGCAATGGAGGAAATTGTGATGTATTTCTGCTCTCTCATTCTTGCTGCATGCTGTATGTTAGGTTATCCTCTTACACTCAGGGATCTTCTCCTGTTCTTGTTCCTAGCCTTCCCCCAACCCTACCCTATTCATTTGCAATGGGATGAATCTCCATGGCTCTAATTAGAAGTGCATTGGGACAAGCAAAATACCAAGCAGTCATAGGCATTAGCATCTGTCAGGAGAGGGGCTAGGGGGAAAGCAAATTCATGCTGATGGAAAGGACACTCAACACAGTGGAATCACAGGGATTTGGACAATAGTTGCTGTTCTGGAGCTGCTCTGTTTGATTGGAGTTGGGGACATGCAATCTGTGAGACACCTCAGCCCTGCAAATCTGTGTAACCAGGGAGCTTCATAAGGCACTTTACAGGTGTGATAGAAGAATAGGGGACTTGCCCTACCTATCCTTGCCCTTGCATGCAATGATATGCCTCCTGATTCTGGAAATGGATGGGAAAGGGAGGAGGAGGCTCTGGGCTGTAAGCGATGCAATTTCTCCCATCATACCCACTCCTTCCATCCCTGAGGCTCTCTTCTAAGATTTCTCCCACAGCCCAGCTCCATCTACAGAAAGAAAAGCTCCTTTGAGTGACTGTAGGCCAAATCTGTGACAGCTACAGGGGCAAGGCAGTGATAGGGTCAGTATCAGGGTTACAGTGGGATGCCTGTCTCCATTTGTAGAAGGAAGGAAAGTACTTCACAGGTGTTTGAATCATTCCTAGTTAGTTCAATTAGTTCCATGTTGATTCCTCCTGGGCACAAGAACTGGGTGTGCTGCCAAGTGGGCACAATGGAGGTCTTCAGAGTGGGATTGAACACTGATCTATTGATGACAGTTTTAGTAATTCCAGAGCTGCCTGGCTGCTCTGAACATCCTGATCACAGCTACCATATGAACACAGCAGCTGTCTGCTGGGCACTGGGCTATTGACTCAGAAGAGCAAAGGAGATCTGGAGGCTTTCCCCAGGCAATACCTCTTTGGCTATAACGCACAGCTAGAACAATGCTCTCAAGTGCTCTGTATCCTGAGCACATTTCTGTGTACCTGACAGCTGGGGGCATTCCTGGCATCTTCCCCTGTCTGCAGAATAACTGCCATGCCCCTAGCAAACCCCCTCCTTGGCCTTCTGCCTAAGGTTTACCTCATTGTTGCATACCCCTTAAAGAGCAGCCCTGTTTCTTCATCATGTGCTGGTGTCTTGTTTTTAAGAGGGATGTGAATTGACCTTGGCTGGCCACCAGGTGCTTACCAAGCCACTCTCAGACACCCCTTCCTCAGCAGGACAGGGGAAGAAAATACGATGAAAAAAACTCTTTGACTGAGATAAGGACAGGAGATCACTCACCAATTACCATTGTGGGCAAAACAGACTCAACTTGGGGAAGATTAATTTAATAATGGCAACAATAACAATAATTTAATATAATAACAATACAATATAATTATTTAATATATAGCAATAAGCCAACTGTTAACAGAGTAAGACAGTGAGAACTGAAAGAAAACTTAAACAGATTTAAAATGATTTCCTGTCCACCCCCCTTCTTCTCTAGCTCAAATTCAGTCTTGATTCTTCTACCTCCCCCCCCCCCCTTGCTCCAAGTGATATGAGAGGATGGGGAATGGGGCCTGCAGTCAGTTCATTATGCTTTGTCTCTACTGCTCCTTCTTCCTCTTTCCTAGCTCAGGCATGGAGTCCCTCACATGGGATACAGTCCTTCATTAACTTCTCCAGCATGGGATCCCATGGGCTGAAGGGGGGCAGCCTGCTACACCATGGGCCTCTCCACAGGCTGCAGGGGAACATCTGCTCTGTGCCTGGAACACCTCCTGCCCTCCTGCACTGTCCTTGGTGTCTGCAGTGTTGCTTCTCTTACGTTTTCTCATTCCTCTCTCTCACTCTTACTATGCAGCGTTATTCATCCCTTCTTAAGTATGCTCTCACAGAGGTGCAAACATCACTCAGTGGCTCAGTTTAGCCAGTAGCAGGTCCCTTTTTGAGCTGTCTGGAACCATCTCTATCCCACATGGGGGCATCACTTGGCCTCTTCTCTCAAGATCACCTCTGCACACTGCTCCTTTGATCTACACAAATACTTAGATTTCCACCCACAATCTCCATTACTGGCACCTTGGTTATTCAAAACAGGCAATTAGAAACAACACAGTTGAGAAATCTGTGCATCCAGGTATTACTAGAGAGTTGCAATGAGAGTCTCAGGCATTTAATAGCAACGGTCAGTTACAGCAAACCAGAAACATTTGTCAGAGGTTTACAGGGCTCTCTGCTCTGGTCTACCATGTGGGGTTATCTTAATTTGAAGAAGGGGCTGGTGTTGTCCCTCTGACACAAACAGAAATAGATTTAACAGACCACAGCTTTGGTGTGGGGTCTTGGTGTGGGTGAAGTCTTGTTGTGGGTAACACACCCAAAGGAAGGACACAGAATGTGTAAGAGAAGGCGGAATGGCGAACAGGCTGTGCGGGAGCACTACAGTGACATTTCCTGCACATCATTTCTGCTAGTCAGAGGAACCTGAACAGGTTGGAGAAATGTGCTGATGAAATCTTCAAAAAGTTCAACAGGAACAGGGTTAAGTTTTTGCATCTTGGGAATAACATGCCCACATACAAGTACTGGCTGAGGGCTATCTAGGAAGCAGTTCAGCAGAAAAATACGTGGGGTCCTAGTAGATAATTTGAACTAGAGTAAGGATGTGCCCTTGTAGCAAAGAAGGCAAACATACTGAGGAGAACTTGACATGCAAAGACAGGATAAAAGAACAGGGCCTTCTCACCTTAGGGAGAGAAGAGAAAGGAGAAGAAATGAGAGGGGAGGAGAGGAAAGGAGAGGAGAGGAGAGGCTCAGGGTAGCTCTTGGCTTCTCCAACTACTTGATCAGAACAGAAAGAGAAGATGGACTCGGACTCTCGAAGTCCCAGCAAGAAGGTTATACAAAAGGTATACCAATTGGATCATGAGGAAAACATCCTCAGACATGCTGGGGGATTCTTTGCAGTGATTTCCTGCTGATCTATTTGTCCCAGCCTGTTCTCACATGGCCATAAAAAGGGCTGAGTGACCCTGTCAGGATGGAAGGACAAGGGACCCTGCAAATCTTTGGATATGATCTCTGCTCTGTTTCTGCATTCTCCAGGCTGTTAGATAACTTCAGGCCCTTCACCCCCTGCCTAGCTACCCAGACTATGTGCCCCAGAGATCTTATGGATCTGCTGACTGCCCGGGGCCTCCTGTAACATTGGACTCCTCACCTGAGGGTAGCAGAAGTTGTACTCTCCTTCTGCAAGATATGCTGTGAAGCCAGGGGAATATTTCTGGGCAGAGATGCTGCAAGGAAAAGGTGACAGTGGACTATGAAGTAGCCAGAGGAGTCCTCCTCAGTTCTAAGGGACAGACAGTACCTGAAGGGGATCGAGTGCAGTGAGTCCCACCACCCTTTTCCTCTAGGAATGATGAAAGGATACTCTTGTGTTTGTTTTAACTCTCCCAAAATAAATCCTTTCTCCCTGGACAACTTTTGGAGGGTGCCTACAGAAGCAAAGACCACACAGAATCACAAGATGAGATGCAGAAAACTTTAATGAGTCTGAAGAGGAAAACAAGATGGCTCCAAGGGGAGGCCCCGGAGAAAGGATCACCATGGGCAGCTGAGAGAATCAGTGCTCCATGGCCAAGGGGCAGTTCCCACAGGGCAGCCATTGTGGCTGCAGAAGGAGAGGGGCCACCAGGTACCCCCTACGCTGGCTTTGGGGGGTTTCATGGCCCAGGGGAGAAGAAAACAACAAAGAAAAAAGAGGGAAAGGAGAGAGTGGAGAAAGAGAAAGAGAGGCATTGACCATGTTTTCAGAGAGACCAAGCTAGTCCCTTCCAATGGGCTACCACCCTTTGCAGGATGAGCAGGGGATGCTCAGTCCCTCTTGAAAGCAATGACCAAGAAAGATCTCCGTCATCAGTCTGGCGTCAGCTTGTGGGTTCCTGGTTATGGGGTGTCATCCTTTGGGTTGTCACCCATGGCTTTAGCAAGGGGGGCACCTTCTTCCACAGTAGCAGCTGGTAATGCAAGAGAGGTCACAGCACCCAGAGTTGATGGGGACTCCATCACAGCTGAGGATGCTGCCAATGGCAGCAGAGGTGGAGGATCCCACAACGGTGTTCTGCGGGAAGGAGCTGAGGATGGGGCCAGGAAGAATCACCACCACAGTAGGGGGCTCAATGGCAACAGTGGAAGCCTGGCACTGCCTGACGCAGGGCTCATTGCAGCTGCTGGCCAGAGGGGTCGGGCCACAGGGTCCACATGGTGAGCATGGCTGGCATGGCTGGCACTTATCAGAGCAGGACATGTTCTGGGGCTGGAGGTACACCTGGGGAAGACATAGGGAGGAAGCAGAGCAGAGGGACACAGCCACGACCCACACCTGCTGGGGGGTGGAGCTGGAGGCTGTGTGAGTGGTATGGGGGCTTCTTTGTCTGAGCCCACCACAATCCTTCAAACAGACCCAGGGATGTTCCTGCCTAGCCTGTAGTCAAAGAGCCACTCAGATTCAACCTTTTCCCATTAGAGACCATGTATCCTCTGCCCTCTCCCATTAATGGACTCTCAGAGCACTAACATAAGACCAAGGAATAAGTATTAGCTAAGATGTCCTTGAAGGCTAGAAGAGAGGTGGAGAAAAAAGGGGATTCCAACTTACCTGGTTCCCAAGGAGAAGGAGGTGAGAGAAGTGGCTGAGAGAGAGAGAAGTTGGGCTGGCTTTTATACTGACCCTGCACTGCCTCAGGCCCAAAGACAATTTTTGCATAAGTGACATTTTTCTAACATGCTCATAATGAACGGAAAACATCTCAGCTAATGACATGGGATGTGCTGCTGTGCTCCTCTTTGCTGCCTTTGCATTTCCTGGTTTATGTCATGCCCATTCCTTTATGGAGGCTTCTTTTGAGTGCTGGGATGAGAAGCCCCAGGATTTCCGGGCTAAGAATGCATCAGTGTGTCAGAATACATGGATTAAACACTAGAGGGGTCCAGAGATGTCAGTCTAGGGCTCTCTGGTGGGGTTGTTTGCTATGCTCTTCAGGGGAAGAGGCCCAACTCCTCCCAGCCCTGAAATCATCATTTGGTCACCTATGGCCATAAAAAGAGGAATAACACTCTGCACATTTCTTTTAAGTTTTCAAGTACCTTTACATATATTTTTTACACTGATGTTTAGAGAAAGAGACAACTTCTATGGAAGAGACCATACTCCATGCAGACTACAGAAATATTGAATAAAATGAGGTCTACCTATGTAGGAAGGGACAAAGCCCTTAAAGCCACACAAAGAAGATTTAGGTCAAAGCAAAGATAAGTTAAAAGCTGCAGGAGGACGAGGTATTATGTGGCATGAATTATGGAGAAAATATTTGGTGAGAAGTGTAAACAAAAGGAGAAGCAGGAAAACTTGCCACTTCCATGTCAAGAGAAAATCTGACTGTTATTACACGCCAGTAGCAGCTATAGAGACAGCTGATGGAGTTAATGCCTGGTGAGATACTTCTGAAAGCAGTATGTACTGGCAGACTGTTGTATGCGTTTTGACATGAGTCTGCAGTAAAAGGCTGCAGCATAAGGATCTGGTTTAATAAATCAACATGTTCTAGATTATAAAAAGTGAGACATACAGTGGCGAGAGGGAGGAGCTGATAAAGTGATAGCTGGACAGATACAGAGTCAAGCAGTGTAAAAATTTCTGTAAAAGTTTCTGGCTTCCCAGGTCATGCACAGAAGTTCCAGTTCCTAACAGAACACTCATCACAGTATGAGACAGCATTAAGATGTAATACATTTTCTCCACCAGCAGCTCTGATTCCTATATCTTCTGATACATGATCAGTCCCCTAGGTGGATTCATGGAGGTTCTTCTCTGCACTGTCTGCAGAGAACTCCCTGTTGCTTCTTCCTGTGTGGGATACCAAGCCCCAGGCTATTACTATCTGTCTCTGTATGCTGCAACCACACTACTGCCTGCAGCACTGCACAAAAAGGCACGAGGTGTGCCCTGGGGAGTGGTTAGTTCACTGCCATTGTTTGGATGTAGATCTGGTGAGTCTGGGTCTCTGCCTCTCCAGTCTGTGCAGTAGGGAGAGTTGTCATTAAGAACATGCTAGGTGACTTTTACAGCTGAAAACAGACCTGGAGCCTTGGGAAATAAGCCAAATGCTCCAGAAAAACTGTTCAAAAGAAGATCTAATTTGGGGATACCACTGATGGCCAGTGCTTGAGAAGAGGGCTCTTCGTAGGAGATATGTCTGCTTTTGTGTTTTCCATCCTGCCCAATGTAGCCCAAGGAGGGAAAATCTCTTCCTAGACCTGCATATGAGGATCAAATAAATCCTCAGCAGACAAGCAATACCCAATAGCCAAAGAGTGGAGGAATCTCCTCCTGTCTAACCCCTTGAGCTGTCCCACTGCTTTTAACGTCTCTCCTCCATCTCTGTAGCTGGCTGCCCTGGAGACTATTTTCTAGTTTTCTGTACATACAGCTCTTGGGTTGCAATGCCTGCCTTGGGAACCAAAAAGCTCACTCTGGAAAGCAGCTATGGTGGAAGATGAGAAAACCAGCCATGGTCCCTGAATTTTTTATTCTGTGCGAGAGTAAATGTGAATGCATTTACAGTGAGGCCTTCTGAGGTGAGACACAAAGGACAACCTTTTACACCAAGGATGGTGGTGAGTGTCAGGTGGAAATGTCAGAAGGACAGTGTAGACAGCAAGAAACAGAAGTAGGCAAAGAGAATGAAACACTAGAATAAAAAAAGAGGGCCTGTGCCTGTGGAAGATGAGAAGGTAGGCAAGGTGAGAAACTGATCATTTGCATCTCTGCAGAAGGTTTTCTCCTCATGCTTGGGAAGTGCCCAAAGACATCAGGATTCAGGGTTTATAAGAAAAGTCACTTCAACAGTAAATAGACTGGAATGTATGGGCACTACTAATGCACAGCAAAATGGTATTTTATATGTCTCAAACTCTTCTTGTACTAAAAGTCCCAGTCATAAGGACTGTTAGTTGTGTTAATCATTCCCTGTTCCTTTATAATGTCCTCTAAAAACTAAAGCAATGCCTTAGTACTACTGTAGATTTTGGAGAGAGACCATTCAATGGCTGAGCAATCATGGAGAAGTGCGGGCAGAAGACAAAAAAAACAACCTGCTCAGGTAACATGCTTGCAGTTTCTGTTCTACAGGTGTTCTGCAGTTGGGTCTGGAGAGCTGGAAACACATTCTGGCTGGGGGAAATTCAGAGAAGAGTTCTTCATGTGCACATAAGCATGACTTCTGCCACAGCCTCATGCCATGAATCAGCACTGCCAGATCAGCAGTGAAAAATGCTGGTCAGTTGCCAATGGTTAAAGTTTCCTTAACACGGGTTTTCAAAGGAATTGTGAGACTGCTCACCACAGGATTATCCTCTGAAGACATGACTAAAGAGACAGCAGTTCCGCTAGGGACAAGCACGTTTTGGATTCTTGATGTAGCTCTGACAGTGATGTAGGCAGAGGTCAGACAGTGGATGTCTGGTGACCAATGGCTGAAGATGAGTCAGCAGTGTCTCCTTGTGGCAGAGGTGACCAAATGCACTCTGTGCTGTGTCAGCAAAAGTGAAGCCAGCAGACCCAGAGAACTAACTGATCCTTCTCCTCTATTTGGCACTCATGAGACCACATCGGGTTGTGTGTTCAGTCTGGGGCTCTTTGGTCTAGGAAAGCTACTGATTTGTTGGAGGAGGTCCAGTAAAAGCCACCAAGACATTTGGAAGGCTTTGTGGACACATGAAGGAATGGGGCCTTAGGAATAGCAAAGGTCAAATTGTAGCCACTTTGTATGTGTCTACCACTACATGCTTGGAGGATCTGGAAAAGATGTAACTAGGCTCTTCGCAAGAGTGCACAGTGATAGGATGAGAGATGACAGACACCATTTAGAACTGGACAAGTTCTATTTAGATATTATAAACTTTTATTTATTTATTTATTTATTTATTTATTTATTTATTTTGCCTGAAAATTATCAAGTACTAGAGTAGGTTGTCCACAAGTTGTCTCCAGCCTTGGAAAATTTCATGCCTTGACTGTTATAGTCCTGTTCAACCTCATCTAATGAGACATTCTATGAGCAGAGAATCCAAATGGATAATCTTCAGAGGTCTTGTCCAACCTAAATTAGACTGTGATTCTAAGGAACTAGTAAGAATAGTTATGGAAGAGTAAGAATAGAGATGGGATGTGATAGTGTGGTACTAAACTTCATGTATTGGGTCAGGAGTTACCTTGTAGGATAAAGGGAGAAAGTTCACAGTACCTGCCTGGGAGGCCTGACAGGGTCACATGAGGTCTCCAGGGTTTGGGAGTGTCCACCATTGTGTTTGTGAGACCTGCAGCCCTGGGTTGTGCTGAGAGGAGTTTGCTCTATATGCTATGCAGGAGCCAGGAGACACTGACTAGGCAAAGCCTTGAGTGTGGTGAGAGAGGAGGCACAGACATCGAGGAAGGAGAGACTCCCATGATGTTTGCACAGGAGGATGTGTCAGAGAGGTCAGTCACCAGGTGCAGGCCAAAACCCCTTTCACTTCTTACATTGAAAAGGCAGGAGTCCTAACCTTTCTGCATTTGCTTTTCTTCTGCTGTGCAACCTAGGATGAGAAAGCTTTAAGGCACTTTCCTGTCCAGCTTGGGTGCATGGGAGGACAGCTTTGGGGTGATGACCTCCTGGTGGAGTCCTACAGGAGGACTGCCTTTCCTGGGTGAATCTCTGTGTGCCTTTGGACTATGCATGTCTCCTGGGATTCCCTTTTTATGCTGAGGTTGCACATGATGCATTCCATGGGATGAAGGTTCTGTGATTATATGAAATGTCCTGATGGCTTTAATGCTTCAGCTCTCAGGAAACTGAAGAACACAGAATATTATTATTTTGTTATTGCTGTTTTTGTTACTATAATTAGCATTATTATGCAGAGATTTGATGAAGGCCGTTTTTGACTTTCAAGTCCTTTTTGGAACCTAGTTAGTTCTTCCCTGGGGTTGCATGTCATTCCACCCCAGCAGGACACAGCCACACACCTGGGGTTGCTTCACTGCAAGGTTCTTCACCTATTTCTGGGGACCTGGAGAGGAGGCATTGTTACTGGGTAGTAGAAGAAGGAAAGGGGAGAAATGGTAGAAACAGGAGGGGCTATCTGTTCCCAGAAGAAATAGAATAATCACCAGAGAACTGGGACCATAGGATGTGATGTAAAACCTCATAAACTCTAAATAGTCCATCAAGAATGTGCAGAAGGGAAGACATTTCTTGCTACAGAGGGGAGGATCCACTGGAGGATCAGAACAGGAACAGGCACTTCCTATCATGGGGACCCTAGACTCACCAGTTTCTCCAGCTGTGAAGTTGTTTTCTGCAGAAGCAACACATATCACTACTGGAGGGAGGAAACCCCCAGGCAGGGGTATCTCAGGCATGCTTAGAACAAGAATTTTCTGCTCCTCATTCCCTTCTTTGTTCCCCTTGTCACTTCCTGCAGGTCTGTTTTCTTGGGGCTCTTGGTGGGAACATGTTGATTTCTGAGTTTCTCACACATACAGGAGATTTGATCTCAGCATCCACCTCAGGTATCTTGTCCTCACTGCCTTTCTGAGGCAACCACAGTCTAAACATTGCCACTGACTGCACAGAGATGCTCTTGAAGTACTGGGAGAGTGAATGAGAAATCAGCCAGATCCTCTTTCCCAAAGGGACTGGTGTGAGAGGAAGGAGAAGAAGAAAGTGCTTTAACTGAAAGTCCTCTAACTGTTCTCCCCACATACCCCTGGACAAGGCAGATTTTGCCATTGAATGTGCAAAAAGCTTGTGGTCCATTCTGGTCTGTGGGCTCTGCTGTGCACTAAAAGCTGGAAGCAACTTTTCAGAGACTCACCTGAGCCTGGCATTACCATGCAAAATGCTTCTTTGTCCTCTGACTTTTTCCCAAAGTTCAGTCAGGATGGGCTGTCCCCGAGTGGGCATTTCTAGAGCACATTACAGTGCAGGCACACAACTTCAGCAAGAACTGGATTTCCCCATACCCCAAGAAACAGTGGATCCCCAAGTGGGGAGGAACACAGGATATGATCCATGGTTTTCTTGTGCATTAGACATATTCCTGTGACTTTTTCCACCACTCCAAGGGACTCTGCCTGAAATGGACCCGTTGCTATGTGTCCTTCTGTCACATTCCTCTGGGAATGATGAAAGGCCCCTTCCTGTGCTCACCACAACCCCTGCCAACCAAGGCAATGCCTTTCTTTCGTGGCAACATGAGACCACCATTAAAAGCATCATGTGGGTGGGATGCAGAAAAATTTAACGACTCTGATGAAAGAAACAAGGTCATTTCTAGAGGAGAAGACAGAAGTGTAATTTAATGCACCCTCAGCAAATTTGCAGATGACACCAAGCTGAGTGCTGTGGTTAAGACAATAGAAGGAAGGGATGTCATCTGAAGGGATCTGGACAAGCCTGAAAAGTAGGCCCATGTGAACCACAAGAGGTTCAACAAGTCTAAGTGCAAGGTGCTGCACCTGGGCCGGGGCAATCCCAGACAGGAGTACAGACAGGAAAAAGAACTTAGTGAGAACAGCCCTGCAGAGAAGGAAAGGGGGGGAGGGGGGGGAATCTGGTGGACAAAAAGCTCAACATGAGGCTTCAGTGCACACTTGCAGCCCACAAGGCCAACTGCATCCCAGTCCACATCAAAAGAGGAGTGACCAGCAGGTCAAGGGAGGGGATTTTTCCCTTCTACTCTGTCCTTGTGAGACCCCACTTGGAGTACTGCATCCAGGTCTGGGGCCCCCAGAACCAGAAGGATGTTAATCTGTTAGAATGGGTACAGAGGAGGATCATGAAGATGATCAGAGATGATACTTTTCATGGCAGACTCCTACATCTGCATCCTCTTTGCCATTCTCTCTCCTCCCTTGTCTTTCACTCACCAAAATACATTCTCAGCTTGTGCCTCCAATCTCTACCATGGTTTCCATTCTCTGAGGACCCTTCTGTCAATATTTGCACTTTGCTTGACAGTGTACTGCAAGTGAGACTTGCATGGCTTGGGAACTGGAATAGATTCTTCAGGGAAGTAGTCACAGCACCAAGCCTGCTGGGGTTCAAGAAGTGTTTGAACAACACCTGTGATGTAATTTGTAGGTAGTCCTGTGTGGAGCTAGAGGAGAGGGACTCAGTGATCCTTGTTTGTCTGTTCTAACTCAGGATATCCTACAGTTCTGTTCTTCTATGGTTTTCAGACACAATGAGATGCTATGCACTTTTTTAAATGTTGGCCTTTTTCTCTCTCTTTAGCTTGTGCTGCAGGCTGGGAATAGGAAAGACGGAATCAACAATTTGACTTGTTCTCTAGAAGGATTTTGTCATTTCCAAGACAAAGGTGAATCTCCAAACTGTGAGTGAGCTCCTCCATGTCAGACTTCAGTGTTAGCCAGGAGATAATTCTGGCTCAGGAGCACCTATTGATTATTGCTCTATTGCAGGCAATAGATGTATTATATGTAGAAGGTCTCGGTACCCGGGTGAGAGCTGGGGCTGGAGCACAGGCCAAGGCCAGACCCCAGAGAGGCCTGGCTAAAGGCTCCATCCACTGAGCTCCATCCAGCCCTGCCACTCCTAGGAGCCTGGTGTGGTGTTTTACCTTGCTGGGTAGCTGAACTCTGTCACAATCACTCTCTCACTCCCTCTCCTTTAAAGAAGAGGGGGAGAAGAAAGTATGCTGGAAATTAAAATAACAACTCACAGGTTGAGATAAGGATAATTTAATTAAAGAGAAAAGGAAGAGGGAAAAAAAAAGGCTGCACAGAAGCACAGAGTGAGAGAAAATAAATTACTCTCTACTTCTCATCAGCGAGAAATGTTGGGCCAAATCCTGGGAAGCAGGCCCTCTATATGCATAGCAGTTGTTAGGACAGATGTCTTCATAATGAGAGCTCCCCCTCTGCATCCCCTTTCTCACCTTTTATTGCTGAATGTGACATCATAGGGTATGGAATATCCCTTTTGACGGTTTAAGTTAGCTGTCCTGGTAATGTCCCCTCCCCACCTCTTGCCCACCCCCACTTTGCTGATTTGTGGGGGTGGGGTTTGAAGGAAATCTTGATGTCGTGTCAATTCTGCTCAGCAGTAGACAAAACACTGGTGTGATAACAAAACTGTTCTAGTTAAAATACTGAAGCACAGCACTGTATGGGCAGCTGCTGGGAAAGTTAACTTTTCCCAGCCAGACCCAGCACACCTGGTGAGGCCAGGTTGACAAAATTAGGCCAGGCACAGATGAACATGCAGAAGAGCTTGGTCAGGGCTGTACTAGGCCTGAGCTTGTGCAGAGACCCTGGGCCAGGGGCCAGGACAGAGCTGGGAGCCATGGAAGCCCTGGGCTTTGGTGGGCTTGGTTCTGATGCTTACTGCGCTTGCCCTGCCATTTGAGCCAGCACTGCCTCCCAGAGAACCTGGCCTGGGGATAGGTTATCCTGCTCACCCCATGGAGCAATGACACCATCCTCTGTCTGGTCCTGTGAAGCAAGCAGCATGCGGAGTCCATGTGAAAGCAAAGCCACAGGGCCACAAGGTGTGCAGATGTAGGAAGGCCCTGGCCTGCGTGTGGGGAGCAAAGGTGCTGGATGGAACACAAGAACCACTTCATCCTCATGGCTCTGGGAATGATGGAGGAGCTTGGTGCCTGGGAGAAGAACCCCCAGCATTTGCCCTGTGGTTGGGTTGTTGCATCCTTTGTGCCATTCATGGCCTGTACAGAGATCATTCTGAGTGCCCAGTCAGGTCCCATTCTCACTGCAATGTCTCAGTGGGGCTGGGGATATCAGTACTAACACAATGCCTTTTCTGGAGCAGAGTGGTATTGTGGCACCTATGGGGCCTGATGAAAGTTGTTCCATGCTTGGGGAAGAGAATGCAAGACTGAGCAGCCATGAGTGTTTGGGCACCAATTCCTGTCCTGGGCTTGCATTCATGCAGAAAGGAGTTGAGCATGGGACCTCCAGCGTGTGGCCTCCTGGTAGCTGGTAGCAGTAAGAACATGTGGATTCCCTCAGCACTATGCATCTTGGCAACAGCAGAGCCATGACAGATTTTGTGCTCAAGGGTGATAGGGCTGCAGAGGCAAGCTGTACCTTCTGTCCATGCCCAGATGCCCTGCTCATGATCTGGTTTTCTGTAAGATCTTTGACACAGTCCTACATGACATCCCAATCTGTAAATAGGAAAGATAGGGATTTGAAGGGTGGACCATCCGATGAATAAAGAACTGGCTTGATGACCACACCCAGAGGGTAATAGTAAATGGTTCCATATTCAGATGGAGACTGGTGATGAGTGGTGTCCCTCAGAGGTCTGTCTTAGGACTGGTGCTTCTCAATATCTTCATCAATAATATAGATGATGAGATTGAGTGCACCCCTGTACTTGGTAGAAGCATGAACTTGTGAATCCCCTCAGCACTAGACATCTCGGCAACAGGTGGGCCGTACCAAGGACTGTGCTCAAGGGTGATAGGGCTGCACAGGTGTCCTGGTTTCAGTTAGGACAGAGTTATTTTTCCTCCTAGTAGCTGGTAGGGTACTATGTTTTGGATTAGGATGAGAAGTGTGCTAATAACATGCTGATGTTTTAATTGCTGCAGAGCAATGCTTACACTAAGCCAAGGACTTTCCAGCTCCTCGCTCTGTCCTGCCAGCGGGCAGGCTGGGGGGGCAGCAAGAGCTGGGAGGGGACAGATCCAGGACAGCTGACCCAAACTGGCCAAAGGGGTATTCCATACCATCTGACTGCATCCTGAACAATATATAGGGGTGGCTAGCCAGGGTGGGGGGCCGGCTGCTCGGGGTTGGGCTGGGCATCGGTCAGCGGGTGGTGAGCAATTGCATTGTGCATCACTTGTTTGTACATATTATTATTATTATTATTATTATTTTCTCTCTTAATAAACTGTCTTTATCTCAACCCACAGGCTTCACTTTCCCGTTTCTCTCCCCCATCCCAGAGAGGGAGGGGGGAGGGTGAGCGAACGGCTGTGTGGTGTTTAGCTGCCGGCCGGGTTAAACCACAACAACAGGAGAGCTGTACCTGCTGTCCATGCCCGGATGCACTGCTCATGATCAGGTAGGTGGTGGAGGAAAGGGGAAAGTGGAGTAGAGATAGAGGGCCATCCCCAAGACAATTACCCATTCCCAGTTTCAGCCATCCTTTGGG
>JAACYQ010025344.1:0-17669 GCA_011075105.1 Heteronetta atricapilla | reverse complement strand
CCCCATTATGGGCTGGGGGGCTCCCAGCATCCCCATCCCGTGGCCGGTGGGGTCCCGGCGGTGCTCACCGGTGCCGGTGGGGTCCCCGCCCTGCACCATGAAGTCCCTGATGACGCGGTGGAAGCGGGTGCCGTTGTAGTACCCGCGGCGGCACAGCTCGGCGAAGTTCTTGCAGGTGCGCGGCGCGTGGCGCCAGTACAGCTCCAGCACCAGGGTCCCCATCCTGCGCCGGGACCGAGCCGGTACCGGCACCGCCACCGGGGGCGGCCCGGGACCGGGGGGACAACGCGGCCGGTACGGGGGGCACCGGGGAGGGCCCGGTACCGGAGGGGGCGGGGAGAGCACGCAAAGGCACCGTGGGACCGCGGGGAGGGAGCCGGAGGGGTCCCGGTACCGGGGGGGGCAGGGGGGAGGCTCCGGAGCCGGGGTGTTGGGAGCGGGGGGTGCCGGTACTGGGCAGGGCGCAGAGGGGTCCCGGTACCGGGGGGTCCCGGGGAGAGGGGTTCCGGTGCTGGGGGATCCCGGGGGCTCCCGGTACCGGGAGGAGGACGCGGGGGGGTCCCGGTACCGGGGGGGGGTCCCGGGGGGAGGGGTTTCCGGTGCCGGCCCTTACGTGGTCTCCATGGAGACGGTGGGCGGCTGCCAGGAGTCGGGCGGTACGGCCGCCATGCTGCCGCCTCGGGACCGCCGCCGCCGGAAGGGACCCCAGCGCGCGCTTCCGGGATCCGCCCCCTCCCCCCCGCCGGCGGCCAATGGGGAGCGAGCGCGGCGCGTAGGCGGGGCCGAGCCGCGCGGTGGGCGAGGCCAACACTCGCGGCGCGGAGGCGGAGCCGAAAGGGGCGGCGCGGGAGGGCGGCCGCTATTGTGACGTCACGGGAGGGAGAATTCGAAGGCGCGGGCCCCGCCCCTCTCCCCGCCCCCCCTCGCGCAGGCCCCGCCCCTCGCCAGCGCCGAGCGGGACCCGGGGGCGGCGGTGAGCGGGGGGAGGAGGGGCGGGGGGTCCGGGACCCCCCCGGGGGGGGGGGGCGGGGGGGGGGGGGGACGGCCGGGCTGGGGGCCGGGACCCCTGGGGTGGGGGGCGGCGCCGGGAGCCCCCGGGCCTTGGGGCGGCGGGCCCGGGACCCCCCCATTTCGGTGCTGTGACCCCCGCGATTTTATCTGGGGGCTGCGGGGCCGGGACCCCCCGCTCCGGGGCTCGGCTCCCGGCCCCCCCGTGCCCCGTCCCCGCGCCGCCCGGTGCCGTCCCCGCGGCACAAAGCCCGATTGTGCCCGGTGCCGGCCGAGCCGTCCCCGGCGGGAGCCGTGCCCGGGCCGGGGGAGCCGGGGGGGGGCACGGGGGGCCGTGGGGGGGGCTTGGGGTCACCGCCTTTCCCCCCCAGGTCTCCCATGGGCCGGGGCCCGGTGCCGCCCGCTGAGCGGAGGCGATGACGGAGGAGCGAGGTAGGGCAGCTGGCCCCGGGGGGGGGGGGTCCCGGCCCCCCAGGGCTCCCCCCGACGGCTGCCCCCAATGTCTCCCCCCATGTCCCCCCCGCGCCCCCCCAGACGTCCGCTTCATCACCGAGGAGAGGTTCGACTTCGGCGCCCTGTCCCCCTCCGACAGGTGAGGGGGGGGCGTGGGGACTCGCCTGAGACCCGCACGGCTGGGACACGGGGGCATGGGGGCACAGGGGGGCACGGGGGGCACGGGGACGCGGCTCCCTGCACAGGGCACTCGCCACCCCACGGCCGTGGCCCCATGGGGACACGGGGACGTGCCACACGGCACCTGGGGGGCGACGTCCTCCAGCCGAGGTGCTGGGGGGCAGTGGGCACGCGGCACCCCCGGGGCAGGGCTGACGCTGGCCTTCATCCCGCAGCCGGGAGGAGGAGGAGGAGGAGGATGAGGAGCCCCCGGGGGGTGCGGGCGGGCGCTGGAGCCCCCTGAGCGGGGCCCGGCTGGAGGAGATGGTGCGCGAGGCCACGCGGCTGGCGGCCCAGCTGCAGCAGTGCCGCCTGCCCCCCCTGGCCCCCGGCCCGGCGGGGGGGGGCAGCCCCCGCAGCCCCCGCCGCGAGACCTTCGTGGTGAAGGACAGCCCCGTGCGGGCGCTGCTGCCCACCGTGCCCCCCGCCCGCCAGGTAGGTGACGGCGCTGCCGGTGGGGGGACGGACACGTGTGGGGTCACGGGGGGCACGGGGTGAGGGCTGCACCCCCCCCGTCCCGCTCCCCGTCGTCTCTTTGCTTCCAGGACACCCCCGGCTGTCACCCCCCGCCGGCACCCAAGGGACCCCAGCCTGGGGGCAGGGGGGCCATTGGCCGGGGCGCCCCCCCCCGGCTGTGCCCCACACGTGGGGCAGGGGCTGCAGCACGGGGCAAGTCTGAGCCCCTCCGGAAAGGGCCGGCAGGTAACGGGGTACCGGGCCGGGGGGGGGACAGGGACAAGTGGGGCACGGGCAGCTCCTTGGCACAGGGACACGGCCAGGGGGCATCGTCCCCTGGGGACCCCCGCACCGTGGGGACCCCTGCCATGGGTTATGGGGACACCCCCATCGTGGGGACACCCATCCCTTAGGGTCACCCATCCTATGGGGACACCGTGGGGACAGGGAGCAGGGACCCCCTGGACACCAGCACACCCCATGGGGCTGGGGGCTCAGTGGGGTCCCCCCCCAACCCCGACATCTCCCCCAGGCCAGCCAAAGGCGAGGGGTGGTGGTGCTGCCACCCCCCCGACCCGTGCCCCCCGCGCCAGGGCCACCGCCGCTGCCGTCCCCGTCCCCAGCAGCCGCCCCCCCCCCGCCCAGCGCCATCCCCAAGCCCCCCGGCCGGGCTGGGACCTTGGGGACGGCGCCGGGCGGGAGGGGACCCCCGCGGGCCAGCGTGGTGGCACCGAGAGGTAAGGCCGGGGGCTGCCCCCCGGGACACGGGGACGGCCCCTCGGGGCCCCCGATGGTGCGGGGCCGCCCCGTGCCTCAGTTTCCCCATGCCTGCTCTCCCCCCAGGTGCAGGGGCGGCCCCCGGGGGGGCTGGCTCAGGGTGCAGAGCAGCCCCCCCCAGCAGCCCCCCGCGCCCCCCCCCGGAGGCCGACGGCCGCCCCCCCCCGCGGGGGGGGGGTGGGGGGGCCCGGGGAAACGGGGGCGCGGGGGGGGGGCGGCGGGGGCCCCCCCCCCCCAAAAGGAGGAGGCAGAGGCTCAGGTTGGATTTTGCTTTAATTACAAAAGGTCGCACCAGCAGTAGGAAACCCCCCCGCCCCCCCCCACCCCACGCACCCAGGGGTCCCTCGCCCCCCCCAGCGTCCAGCACCCGGTGCCACCCCCGCCCCGGTGGCACCGCCTGAGCCTCGTCCCCAGGGGGGGCGGCAACACACCTGCCCCCCCCGCCGACCTGCCCCCCCCCCGTGCCCCAGCACAGCCGAGGAAGGGGTGACTGCACCCCCCCGGCCATGTGCCCCCCCCACCCCCCTCCTGGGGGGGGTTGGCACGGTGAGGGGCCCCCCCTATATCCTTTTTTTTGTATTTTTCATGAATTTTTTAAATAAAAGCCTCCCTCGGGCAGCAGCGCTGTGGACAATTCCTGGGGGTGCCCCGTGGCACCGGGGGGGGGGACCCCATGCCGGCGGAGCTGCCCCATGGCCCCCCGGGGTGTGTGGGGGGGCAAACCCCTGCCAGGCGTGGGGCAGGGTCCAAAGTGCAATGGGGGGGGGGGTCTCCGTGCCCCCCCCCCCCCCCGCTGCCACCCGCGGGGACAGGGCCAGCACCGAGACTGGGCCCAGTGTGGGTGCCCCCGCTCCGTGGACACCCAAAAGGCCCCTGGGCACCCAAGGGACACCGCGGCACCCACTGAGCACCCTCACACCCAGCGGGCACCCAGGGGGGCTCGGGGTGGGGGGGGGGCTGGCCTCCAGTGGCCACCCCTGCACCCAGCGGGCACCCAACAGGCCCACGGCACTTCATTGGCACCCGGTGGGCACCCCTTCACCCCGCTGGCCCTCCCACACCCACCGGGCACCCAGCGGCCACCCTGGCACCCGAGCGGCGCCCAAGGGGAACCCTGGCACTCCCCTGGCACCCGGTGGGCACCCTTGAACCCAACGGGCACCCAAGGGGCACCCAAGGGGCACTCAGTGGGCACCCCTGCACCCGAGGGGCGCCCTGTGTGCACCCCGCACTCACTCGGAGCCGGAGGAGTCCTCGTCCACGGTGCCCGCCCGGATGCTCATGGCGATGGGCGCCGCGCCGCTGAGCTGCTCCTGCAGGCTCTGGCGGGGCCGGGGCGCCCCGGGGCCCCCCCCGCGGCTGCCCTCGCTGCCCGAGGAGGCGGCGGTGCCGGCGGGGGGCGGCGGGGGGGGGCGCGGGCTGCCCGGGGCGCGAGGCTCCGCTGCGCTCGCTGATGGGGGGCAGGCCTTTCTTCTTCAGGATCCCTGCGGGGACGCGGCTGTCACCGTGAGTGCCGTCCCGGGATGCCCCCCCCCGGCACCCATGGGTGCTGCCGCCCCGTACCTTTGTGGGGGTGAGGCAGCGGCAGCGGCGGGGGGGGGCCTGGGGGGCGCCTCGCCCCCCGCCGCCGGCTCCACCCGCAGCGTCTCCGAGCCCCCGTGCCCGTCACTCTCGCTGGCCGTCGTTACAAACTCCCCGGGCCAGTACGGCCGTGCCGGGGCCACCGGGCTGTCACCTGCGGGTGGGGACGGGGGCGCTGAGCCGGGGGGGCACCCCCCGGACCCGCTACCCCCCCCCCCAGACCCCCGTTGCGGGCTTTACCCGTGGGCGCGGGCGGCTGCTCGGGGCGCAGCAGCGCGTCCCAGCCGGCACCGGCGGCCTCGTCCTCGCTGTCGGAGGAGTGCGTGGAGCCGTAGGAGCCGCTGGGGTCATCCTCCAGCGACAGGTCGCTGTCGGAATCGGTGTCGTGCTCTGTGAGGTGGGGGGGGACACACACGGAAGTCATCGGGTGCCCCCTCCCCATGCTCCCAGCGGGCTGAGGACGGGCGAGCTCGGCGCACCGACCGTGCTGCTGCTGCTCCGCCGCGTCCAGGAGGAGCCCGCCCGGCTCGGCCAGCGCCGGCTGCACGCGGCCGCCGCTCAGCCCCGCGTCCTCCCTGCAAGACAGCGGTGACAGGAGTGTCCCCATGAACGTGTCGTGTCCCCCCCCCGCCCCCGGCACGGCCCCCCCGCCCCGTACCTGCGCACGAAGGGGATGTAGCTGTGCTGGCTCTTGGCCACGCTGTGCAGGGAGCCCGAGGAGTCCCCGAAGGGCGCCTGGTAGAGCCGGCCGGCCACGTAGGTGGTGTCGCAGCTGTACGCCTGCAAGGGGACGGGGACGGGGAGGTGGTGGCTGTGGTGGCACCCCCACCCCTTGTGTGTGTCCCCCCCCCAGTACTCACGGTGGTCAGGGTGGACTTGGTGGCCAGCGCGGGGTCGGGGCCGCGGGCACGGGCGCAGCTGGAGCGCAGGCTCTGCCGCACCTCCCTGCTCAGCACCACGCAGAAGAGGAAGATGAGGGGGCCCTGGGGCGGAGGGGGGGGGTGTGGGTGGGGGGAGCCCCCGCCGGCACACCTGGGGGCCATCGGCAACTGGATGGGCAAGGGGCCCCCTGCAGGTGCCCCCCCACTGGCACCCTGAAGTGGGTGAGGGTCTCCCCACACCGGGTGCTCCCCCTCCCCTCGCCCACCCCTGTGCCCCCATGGGTGCCCCCGGCAGCTGCAGGGGGAGAGGAGCTGGAGCGGGGCGGTGCAGAGATCTCGGGGCGCCGTGCGTGGGGCGGGGGCACGGGGGGGGGGGCTGGGGTACCTGGAGGCAGTTGGAGATGGCGAAGAGGTAGTGGAAGAGGATGGCGTCGCTGTTGACGGCGAGCAGGGCCAGCAGCCAGGCCAGGCTGGGCAGCACCAGCAGCACCAGCGCCGTCTGCAGCCCGGAGCTGGGGGGGGGGGGGGGGGGTCAGCACCCCCATGCCATGGGGCAGGACCCCCCGGGACCCCCTGCTGCAGGGACAGTGTGGGGGGCTGCCCACGGGCACCCTGTGCTGCTGCCACCTGTGGGCATCCCCTGTGCTTCGTGTGCCCCGGCACCCATGGGTGCTCTGTGCTCTCTGTGCTCCTACCACCCACGGGTGCTCCCTGCCCTTCCCACACCCCCGGCACCCATGGGTGCCCATCGCCCCGTGCCCCCACCCCTGGCCACTCACCCCGTGCCCTTCTTCTCGAAGCCCTGGGGGGCGGCGCAGGAGGCCCTGGCCGCCAGCACGAGGAAGAAGACGCCGACCTGCGGGGCAGGGGGCGAGCGGGGAGGTGAGCGGGGGTCCCCCAGGTCCCCAGGGCGCCCCGGGTCCCCTACGCACCGCCACGGCGCAGGCGCTGGGCCCCGCCAGGCTCCAGACCAGGCTGTCGTGGATGGAGAGCCAGCAGAAGTCGGGGTTGCCGTAGCCCTCGGGGTCCAGCCCCACCGCCAGCCCTGCGCAGCCACGCGTCGGGGCGGGGCCTCGGGGGGCGGGGCCTCAAGGGGGTGGGGCCTCAATGGGCGGGGCTTCAATGAGGGGCAGGGCCTTATTGGAGGTGGGGCAGGGGAAAGGGCAAGGGAAGGTGCCTGTGCTCTCGGGGGAGGGGCTTATACACGTGGGGCGGGGTCATGCAATGGGGGCGTGGCCGTGCTGCAGGGTGCTCTTGGGGCTGGGATGTGTCGGAAGGGGTGGGGCCATGCACTAAGGGGCGGAGCTAGAGCCTTGTGGGTGGGGCTGGATGGAAGGTGCTGGGGGCGGGGCCATACTGGGGGAGGCGGGGCTATGCACTTGGGGTGGGGCTGTGCTGCCTGGGGGCGGGGCCATGCTCTTAGGGGTGGAGCTAAGAGCCGAGGTCAGGCCCTTGTGGGGTGGGGGGCAAAGCATCAGGCGGGGCTAAGACCCTGGGGGAGGAGCTACGCTCTTAGGGGCGTGGCCAAGAACCTGGGGGTGGGGCGATGCTGTTTGGGGGCGGGGCTCTCACCGGTGATGAAGGCGGGCAGCCCCCAGCCCAGCACGTGGTAGAAGCGCATGGGCCCGCGGTCGACGTGCCGCGGCTCGCTGCGGCGCCGGTAGAGGTGCAGCGCCTCCAGCAGCGCCCAGCCCACGGCGCTCAGGTGCAGGAACTGCAGCAGGATGGCCACCACCGTGCACGCCAGCTGCGCCGCGCCCCCGCGTCACCGACGGCACCGTGCCGAGACACGACCTCCCGGGGGGGGCGGCCTCCCGGAGCCCCGCCCACGAGACCGCCCCGAGCCCCACCCGCCACAGCTCCGCCCCCCGAAAGCCCCGCCCCCGGATCCGCACCCACCTGGGAGCCCCGCCCAGTGTGACAGCCCCACCCTCCAGGGACCCGCCCGCTGCAGTTCTAGGCCCAGTTAACCCCGCCCCTGGTTGGCCCCGCCCCATAGCCCCGCCCCCTGGTTAGCCCCACCCCTTCAATAATCCCTTCCCCAGCACCCCAGGCCCGTGGCCCCTCCCCCGATGGAACCCCGCCCCCGATGGAGCCCCGCCCCCTTTATCTCCATCCCCAAGGGAGCCCCGCCCCCAATTGGAGCCACGCCCCCTTTACCCCCACCCCTCACCATTCCCCTCCCCATCACTGCCACCTGCCATCCCGCCCCCACCTCCCCGCCCACTGCTTAGCCCCGCCCCCAGACGGACCCACCCCGTGCAGCCCCGCCCCCTTGAAGCCCCGCCCCCGCACACCGGCAGGTCGGCCTGGTTGATGCCCAGCAGGAAGACGAGCTGTGCCAGCAGCAGGGCGGTGGCGCCGTGCCGCCGGATGCTGTGCCGGTTGGAGCGCAGCCCCCGCAGGGCGCCCAGCACCAGCACGGCCAGCAGCAGCCCCGCCAGCGCCACCCCCAGCGAGGCGTAGGTCAGCGCCGCCAGCGGCAGGATCTCCCCGTTCTGCCGCACCGGGGGGGCGGGGTCAGGACACGTCCCGCCCCGGACACGCCCCCTCCAGCCACACCGTCGGAGAGACACGCCCCCCACCCGTCGGGAGCTCCGCCCACACAGCCCCGCCCGCATGGGGAGCCACTCCTACTTTTGGACCCCACCCATATGGGAACCACACCCACCTCTGGGCCCCATTCCATATATATGAAGTCCTGCCCAGCTCATGGCCCCGCCCCTATGTGGAGCCCCGCCCCCTGACCAGTCCTGTCCCTATGGGGAGCCCCACCCACTTTGGGTCACGTCCCTTATATAAAGCCCCGCCCAATTATGGGTCCCACTCCTATTGGAAGCCACACCCACATCTGCCCCTGCCCCTATGTGGAGCTCCACCCCCCGCCCCCACCCCCCCCCAAGGGGGGGCCCCCCCCCCTTTGGTGCCACACCCCCTATACGAAGCCCCGCCCACTTATGGCCCCGCCCCCAGGGAGCCCCACCCACTTCCCAGCCCCGCCTTCCGATCCTCACACCCCAGAGCCCCCAGGCGCGTGGCCCCGCCCACCCCGCCAGCCCCGCCCGCTCCCCGTGGCCCCTCCCCCTTGCTCAAGCCCCGCCCCCCGCACCTCTCGGCGGGAGATGTCCATGAGCACGGCGAAGCTCGTCATGTGGTTGCACTGGCAGCTGACGTGGCTCTGGTTCCGGAACACCACCTCGCAGCCCCGCGCCGACCAGCCGCCCGCGCCGCCCGCCCTGCGCGCCCAACTGCGTGGGGCCCGGCCCGGGGACGGGGACACCCCGTGCTGGGGACACCGCCGGGGACGCCCCGTACTGGGGACAACCCCCTTGCCATGCCCCTGCCACCCACTCGTGTCCCCAGGCTCGGGGCAGCCACCCCGCAGCTCCGTCCCCATGCCACCCCCCCCGCACCACTGGCAGCAGGGCTGCCACCCCCAAGCCCTGTCCCCGTGCCACCCATGGGTGGCCGGGCCGCACAGCACAGCCCCGGCCCCTCGCCACCCTCCCGTCACCCCACGGACAGCGCCGTCCCCTCCCCGCGGTGCCCACGCCGTGTCCCCATCCCAGCCCCATGTCCCCCCCCGGGGGTGGCAGGCCCCCCCGGTCCCCGTCCCCATCTCACAGCAGCGAGTGGTTCCAGAAGACGCAGATGGGCTTGGAGCGCTCCTGGGTCTCCAGCAGGCGGAACTGCAGCGTGATCGGCTTCTCCAGCGCCCGCGGCGCCCGCCCTGCCGCCGCGTGCACGCTGATGCTCACCACCGGCGTGTTGATGATGGGCCGCTTGGGCACCCTGGGGCGCAGCGGGGTCAGGGCCGTGGGTTCCTACCCCACAACCCCACGTGTCCATCCAGCAGCCACGGGCACCCCCGTCCAGCCCCCCCCCCGGGACACTTGGCCACCCTGTGTGTGCCCCTGGGGGCTGTCCCCGTGTCCCAGCACCCCCCAGCTGCCCCAGCAGCACCCTATGGACACCCTGTGCACCGATGCTTGGGTACCCCACAGCCCCCCCTACCCCTGTGCCCCCCGTGTCCCTGACCCCCCCCCAGTGCCCTCGGTGGCCCCCATGTCCCCACGGCTGTGGCACCTGAGGCTGCGCTTGTCGGTGTCGTACTGCTCGGGCAGGAGCCCGGCCAGGGTGCGGTAGATGATGACGCTGGCGATGGCCTGGCCCTCGCTCAGCTCTGGGTGCCGCTTGTGCCGGGTCACCAAGGTCACCTCCTCCTCTTCCTCCTCGTCCTCTGCAGCTTCTTCATCCTCCTCCTCCTCCTCCTCGTCCTCCTCCTCCTGCCCTCCCGGGCTTGGTGGTGGCTTCCCGTGCCCCGTGGGGTGGTCTGGGGTGGGTGGGCAGGGGATGGTGGGAGCCTGGCGCCCTGGCAGCCCTGTACTGGAGACCCTCAACCCTGCCAGCCCCATGGCCACACCAGGGTCCCCAACCCTGCCAGCCCCATGGCCACACCGGGGTCCCCAACCCTGCCAGCCCCATGGCCACACCGGGGTCCCCAACCCTCCCATCCCCACGGATGTGCAGGGGTCCCCCACGGCCCTGCGCACCCCACGGCTGCGGGGTTTTCCCCCCAACCTGTGCCGCCCCCCCATTCCCAACGCCCCCCAGGACTCACGCCTGCCCTCGGGGGGCCGGAAGACGCTCTCGGGCAGGATGACGGTGGTCTCCAGGTCGGGGGGCTTCTCCCCCCGCAGCGCCTCGTAGCGTGGCAGCCGGGCGCCCGCGAAGCTGCCCTTGTCCAGCCGCACCACCGACACCACTGCGGCACCGGGCGTCACCGCCAGCCCCGCACCGGCACCCGCAGCCCCTGGCACCCAGCGCCCACGGGTGCAGAACCCCGCAATGTTACGTGTCCCCTGGGCACGTGTGGGGCCGTGTCCCCAGCAGGTAAAGGCACATGTGTGGCAGCATCACTGGTGCATGCACACACACACAAAGTGCCCACGGTCCCGGGAGCACACACAAGCCCCCTGGGCACACGTAACGGGAACACAATGCTCGTGTCCACAGGTGTGCGCATGGCCACGTCCCGGGGCACACGCGTGTCCCTGGGTGCACACGTCCCCATCCTTGGGCACGCGGGGGTTCACAGCCCCCGGGCACTCACATGCCCATGTCCCCAGGGGCACAAGTGTCCCCGGACCCACAGCCCTGGGCACACACGTGCCCATGTCCCCAGGTGTGCACGTGTCCCTGGGCACCCCCCACCACCCACGGGCACACACCCGTCCCCGTCCCCCTCCCTGTGCCCTCACCGATGTTGGGGGTGACGATGGTGAAGGGGCTGAGGTAGGTCTGGCGCATGTTCTGCGCCAGGGCGCTGGCGTAGTCCTCGAAGTGCTTCAGCAGCCAGGCCGTGCCGCCCTCCGTCTGCTGGATCAGCTCCCAGTGCCGCTTGTTGCTGGCGTCCAGCAGGGCGCTGCCCACCCGCAGCAGGTTCTGGGGGACGGGCAGGGCTGGGACAGCGCCTCGCGGTGCCCGCGGCCGTGGTGCCCGTCACCCCGGCGTCTGGGCGCGGGTTTTCCCTCCCCATCACCGTGGCCTCTGGGCCCCAGCCCCGCTCCTTGTCCCCTGGGGCGCAGGGCGAGGAGGAGGTGCCCTGGCGCTGCCAGCTGGTCCCAGTGCACACATGGTGCCACCCGGCTGGTCCCACCGCGCGCCCCTCTCCATCGCAGGGACCCAAGTGTGCGCCCTGTCCCCCCCCGTGCCCCCTCCCAGCCCATCTCCCCGGGGCCGGGGGCGCGGCGGGGTCCCCCCCGTACCTCGGTGAAGTGGACGTCCTGCGTGGCGGCCAGTCGGAAGCCGCGCTGGGCGCTCTCGTGCTGCAGCAGGCGCGCGGCCAGCCGGTACGCCAGGCGCACGTCGCTGCCGAAGTAGGCGGCCGTGTGGCGCGTGGCGTTGTGCAGCTGCAGGGCCACCCGCTGCGACTGCGCCGTGTCCAGCACCGACTCGTTGCGCACCAGCCGCTCCGCCTGCCGGCATCACCGTCCTCAGCCCCCGCCACCACCCCCCAGCCCCGCTCCCTGTCCCCCCACCCTCTCCCAGCCCCGGCCGGGGACGCTTACGAAGCCCTTGAGGGCGGCGAAGGCCAGCGAGGTGCAGTTGAAGAGGTTGGGGGGCAGCCAGCCCTTGTGCTCGTCGCAGTGACGCACCGCCGTGCCTGTGGGGGATGTGGTCAGCGGGGACACCACGGGGACACCGGTGCGTCCCCATGTCCCCTGTACCCATGGGGACCTTTGGGCACAGGTTGGCATCAGGGCAAGGGATGGCAGCAGGCGGCTCTGTCCCCATGTCTCCCCATTACCAACGGAGCCCGTGGGGCACAGCGTGAGGACAGGCAGCCCTGTCCCCGTGTCCCCCCCTTACCGATGGAGCCCTTGGGGCATGGGGCAGCAGCGGGCAGCCCGAATCGCGTCCGTGGCCACCAAATGCTGGCCTCAATGGCGCGGGGACAGCTGTCGTAGTTGACTGCAAAAGCCGAAGGGGCCGGGCGTCAGGACCGGGCGCCGCTGGGGACGGTGGCACCCAGGTGCCAGCACCCACCTTCGCAGCCGCTGGCCGTCACCTCGGCGAAGGGGTTGTCGCAGCGGTCGCAGTGGCGCCCGATGACGCCGGCCTTGCAGGGACACTGCCCGCTGGTGGCGTCGCAGAGGCGGGACAGGGAGCCGGTGGGGTAGCAGTCGCAGAGCAGGCAGGCGTCGCTGCCCGCCGGCCGGTAGTGGTTCTCCTGGGGACGGGGGGACACCGGGGGGCTCGGTGGGGCCGCAGCAGGCAGAGGGCCGCGGGGCCAGGCGGGGGCAGCGGCGCTCACCTTGCAGCGGCACTCGCCCGTCGTCTTGTTGCAGTCGGGGTCGAAGCCCTTGGCGACGTCGCAGCTGCAGGGGCCGCAGGTGGGGTGGCCCCACCACCCCCGTGGGCACGGCTGGTCCACCCTGCGTGGGCGGCACGGCACGGCACGGCATGGCACGGCATGGCATGGCATGGCACAGCACAGCACGGTGTGGCACAGCACAGCACGGCACAGTATGGCACGGCACGGCACAGTACGGCACAGCACGGTATGACAGGGCACAGCACAGTACGGCACAGCAGTATGGCATGGCACACGTATTGTGCATGGCCACTGGGCTCCTTGCACGGCCACCGTGCCCTCCTCACACCCACCCCACCGCTTGTGTGGCCACCTTACCCTTTGAATGTCCCCCAGGTGCCACTGTGGCCCTACACGGGACATGGTGGGGACATGGTGGCCACCGTGGCTCTTGCATGGCCTTTGTGCTCCTGCTGTGCAAACTGCGCCCTCACGCCGCAGCAAGCCCCTCTTGTGCCCACTCTGTCATGTGCAAGGCCACCACGGTCCTCGCATGGCCACCATCCCCTTCCATGCCCACCCTGCCACTTGCCCAGCCACCATGTCCCTTGCACGGCCACCGTGCCCCTCCTGTCCCCAGCACGTCCTTGCACACCGACCCCTACCCAGCAAGAGGGACGGGGCACGCACGAGTGTGACGGGCACCCGAATGGGCATCTGTCACACTCGCACGTGTCCCTTCTCTCCCCGCCACTCACTTGTGCTCGCAGTATGGCCCGAAGTAGCCCTGGGGACACTCGCAGACGTAGCCGTGGGTGGCACCGGCTCTGCGCACGCAGGCACCCCGGTGCTCGCAGGGGTCGAGGGCGCAGGCGCTGACGCAGCTGTCACCGAAGTAGCCTGCGGCGCCGGGCACGAGGACGGGCACAGTTGGGGACATGCGCCGGGCAGCCAAGGCAGAGTCCCCAGCTGGTGTCCCCTGTCCCTTGGTTAGGGAGGGGTAAGAGTGGGTGTGAGGGGCCCTGGGTGGCAACATATGGGGACACCAACAGGAATGTGGCAGTGCTCAGGGAGGGTGGCAGTGCCTTGAGGTCTGTGCCTTGGAGGTGGCAGTGCCAAAGGCAGGCGTGACAGGGGGGTGACAGTGCCCGGGGAACAGTGACAGGGGGTGGCAGTGCTTTGGGGACTGTGCTTGGGGGTGGCCACACCACGGACGGCAGTGGCCAGTGGGTGGCTGTGCTTGGGGAGGTGACAGCGCTGGGAGGGGACGATGGCCTCGGGAGGTCTCACCGGGGTGGCAGCTGCAGGAGAAGCTGTCCCAGTCGTCGCTGCAGTAGCTGTGGGGGGGGCACGGCCCCGAGTCGCAGGGGTCGGGCAGGGCGCAGCCCACCTCCACGTTCACCCGCGCCGCCGGTGCCACCGCCAGTGCCACCGCGCTGGCCGCCGTCTCGCCCATGCGCACGCCCTGCGGCACCGCCCGTCACTGCTGTGCCCGGGCCCCCCGGGGCCCCCCAGCCCCAGTCCCTGTGCCCAGTGCCCCAAATGTCCCCATGGCCCGCAGCCTGTGTCCCTGTCCCCAAGCCCGTAAGTCCCATGCCCCCACTCCTTAAGCCCACAGGCAGCGTGTCCCCGTTCCCATGTCCCCGTGACCTACACCGTGCTCCGTGCCCACAGCCCCACATCCCCCTGCCCATCCCCATGTCCCACAGCACCGTGCCCATGTCCCCCTTCCCTGCGCCATGTCCCCAACCTTCCAACCCCCCCCCCACTTGCCAGCATCCCTGTGCCCCTACGACCAATGTCCCATGTCCCCACGTCCCACATCCCCATGTACCTGCAGGCAGCCGCGGAAGCCCTGCTCCACCTGGCCGCTGTCCCCCGCCAGCCCCCCCACGCTCAGCGTCCGCAGCCGCAGCCCCTGCAGCCCCCCGGCCACGTCGGCCACCGCCTGCGGGCACAGGGGCACTGAGCACACCCGGCACGGGGGCACCGCGGGTACCGGGGGGGTCCCCGCCCCACGCCCTGCCCCAGCGCCCCCGTGTCCCCGTCACCTGGTGGCGGCCATAGTCCAGGGCGAGGAGGAGGAGGGTGGCCGGGGGGGCGCGGCCGGGGGCCCCCCGCAGCTCCAGCTGGAGGTGGTGCCAGGCGCCGTCGTTGACCCTGGCGTGGGGCAGCCGCAGCCAGGCCAGGCGGGAGCCCCCCTGCCACACGCCCGCCTCCGCCTGCCCCTCGCTCAGCTGCGGACAGAGGCGTCAGTGCCCCCCCGGTCCCCCCGGCACTGCCCCCCATGGAAACCTTCCCCCCCCCCATGGTTCCCAGCTTCCCCTTGGCCCCCCTCCTTGGTAGGTGATGGCCCCCAGGGCGATGCCCCCTGCAGAAATCCCCCCCAGGTAATCCCCCCTCCAGGGCAATCCCCCCGGGGGTAGCCCCCCGCTCCCAAGGGCAATCCCCCCACCAGGACAATGGCCCCCAGCCTTGTCCCCCACCAAGGGCAGTAACTCCCCCAGGACAATATCCCCCCCAGCGCTGACCCCCCAGTAATGCCCCCCCCAAGGGCAACACCCCCTGGCATTGTCCCCTGGGACAACAAACCCCACAGCACCCCCCCGCCAAGGGCAGTAGCTCCGAACCCCAGGGATAACCTTACCCCTGCACAGTGCCCCCCACCCCATAGGGCCCCCACAGCGATATGACCCAGAGCAATCCCTCCCCCATGCACATGCCCACCCCCCATTCCCACAGCCCCCCCCGGAGCAACAGTCCCATGCCCATAGACCCCCGGGCAGCACCCCCTATGCCTACAGACCCCGGGGCGGCACCTCCCATGCCCGTAATCTCTGCACCAATACCCCCGTGCCCATAGACCCTGTGCCCAAAGACCCCGTGCCCATACCCCCCTGTGCCCATACCCCCCCATGCCCATAGACCCCGTGCCCAAAGACCCCGTGCCCATACCCCCCCATGCCCTTAGACCCCGTGCCCATAGACCCTGTGTCCAAAGACCCCATGCCCAAAGACCCCATGCCCATAGACCCCGTGCCCAAAGACCCCGTGCCCATACCTCCCCATGCCCATAGACCCCGTGCCCATACCCCCTCGCCCCCCCTGCCCCCCCTTGCCCCGGGCACACCTGCAGGGTGAGGGTGGCCGTGGGCCCGGCGGAGGCGCGCAGCAGCAACCCGCGGGGCTGCCGGGTGCGGAACATCAGCCCCAGGTGCCAGGGCAGCGTCAGGGGCAGCGCCAGCCCGCTCCAGGCCACCAGGCTGCTGCCCAGGAACCGCTGGGGACTCGCCATCTCTGCGGGGGCACGGAGCGATGTGGGCGCCCGCCGCTCCCCCCCCAAGCCCCACCATGACCCACCCCCCCTGGCCCCAGCCCCCCGTTACCTTCCTGGCACGTCTTGCCCCCGAAGCCCAGCGGGCACTGGCAGCTGAAGCTGTCCCACTCGTGCACGCAGGTGCCCCCGTTGTGGCACGTGCCGGCGTCACACACTGTCTTCTTGGCGGGGCAGCCTGCGGGAGGGCAGGGGGGGGACGGGGTGGTGTGGGGCCGGTGCCCCCCAAGTGGCGGGCGATCCAGGCACTGTGCCCCCCATCCAGCCCTACAGACTGCAGTGCCCTCACCCACGGTCCCTGGGCACCCCAAGTGCCCCCTGGCACGGTGATCCCTGGGCACCCTCTGCCCCACAGCTTGGCACCGTGCCCCCGCCGGGGTCCCCACCCCGACCCCGCGCCCGCCCCCCCCCCCCCCCCCCCCCCCCCAGCCCCACGTCCCCACGCCGAGGGGGCACGGGGAGCTCCGGGCGTTTCCCCAGGCGACGCCCCCAGCCCCGGCAGCCCCCCCACCTGGCACGGTGCCGTTGTTGGCGATGAAGGCGGCCAGGTCGACCGGGCGCTCGTCGATGTGCAGGTGCCGCATGCAGCCCACGAAGTGGCGGCTGCGGATGGGGAAGCTCTCGGGCAGGGTGGGCACCCCGCCCAGCAGCAGCGGCCCCGTCAGATCCAGCGACCTGCAGCACCAGCGTCACCCGCGGGGGTCCGGGGGGCCACCCCCAACCCGCGCCCCCACCCCCCCCGACCCCCGGCCTTACTTCTTGGAGCCGGACTGGGTGCCCTGCGCCGCGCACGAGTAGTTGCCCAGCACGGGGCCGAACTTGAGGGCCATGCCTGTGTCACAGTCGTCCACCGCCACCACGGCCACCTTCTGCTCCGAGGGGCCCTGGGGCAGCCCTGACTTCCCCAGCACGGGCTGGGGGCACGGGATGAGCCGTGGTGCCAGGGCTGCCCCCTCCCCGCTGGCCTTCATCCCCCCATCATCCTCCCAGCTGGGCCCCAGCCCTTCTTCCCTCCGTCCCCAAACCCACATCCCTGTGCCCCCCCATCCTCTTCCTCCATCCCCAAACCCACATCCCTGCTCCCCTCCATCCTCTTCCTCTGTCCCCAAACCCATCTTTACTTCCCTCCATCCTCTTCCTCCACTCCAAACCCACATCCCTGTGCCCCCCCATCCTCTTCCTCCACTCCAAACCCACATCCCTGTGCCCCTCCATCCTCTTCCCTCTATCCCTAAACCCACCTCCCTGCTCCCCTCCATCCTCTTCCTCCACCCCCAACCCCCCTCTCCCGTTCACCCTTTCCCTCCCCCACCCCCTCCCCTGCTCCCCTCCATCCTCCTCCTCCCCTCCCACACCCCACAACCCCACCGCTCTCCTCCATCCTCCTCCTCCATCCTCAGCCCCCCGCCCTCCTCCATCCCCCCTTTACCCACCCCCAAACTCCCTCTGCTCTCCTCCACCCCCCTCTTCCTCCACACCAGTCCCCACCCCAAGCCCCCCATCCTCTTCCTCACCCCCAAGCCCCCACCCCTGCACCCCTCCATCCTCCTCCTCCACCTCCATCCCCCCGCTCCCCTCCACGCCCCCCACCAACCCCCACCTTCCCGTCCCTCTGTCCGTCCCCCCAAGCCACCCCACGCGGCCCCGTCCCCCCGTTCCCCCCCCCCAGCTGCGGCAGCCTGGCGGCCCCCCCGCGCCCCCACCTTGTTGTAGTAGTGCAGCTGCACCCGGTGCCACTGCCCGTCGCTGACACCGCCCGGCACGAACGGGGACACCGTGGTCGTGGTCTCACCTGCGGGCACCGCGCGGCACGTCGGGCTGCGGGCACGGCGCGGGGGCAGCGAGGGGGCACGGGGAGGGGTCAGGGGGTGACAGCAGGGGGGGGGGACGGTGCCACCGGGCAGCGCCAGGGACGGGACGCGTGGGACGCGGGTGCGATGCTTGGGATGCAGTGCCAGGAGGGTGAGGCTTGGGACGTGGAGGACGTGGGTGGGATGCGGAGCTGGGGATCTGGTGCCAGGGTGTGCCAGGGATGCAAGGACGGTGATGTGATGCACGGGTGGGATGTGGCACCAGGAGTGCAAGGCATGGGACGGGGTGCCAGGGACGTGGACGTGGTGCCAGGGACGTGGACGTGGTGCCA
>JAACYQ010025343.1:0-17666 GCA_011075105.1 Heteronetta atricapilla | reverse complement strand
CCCCATTATGGGCTGGGGGGCTCCCAGCATCCCCATCCCGTGGCCGGGGGGTCCCGGCGGCGCTCACCGGTGCCGGTGGGGTCCCCGCCCTGCACCATGAAGTCCCTGATGACGCGGTGGAAGCGGGTGCCGTTGTAGTACCCGCGGCGGCACAGCTCGGCGAAGTTCTTGCAGGTGCGCGGCGCGTGGCGCCAGTACAGCTCCAGCACCAGGGTCCCCATCCTGCGCCGGGACCGAGCCGGTACCGGCACCGCCACCGGGGGCGGCCCGGGACCGGGGGGACAACGCGGCCGGTACGGGGGGCACCGGGGAGGGCCCGGTACCGGAGGGGGCGGGGAGAGCACGCAAAGGCACCGTGGGACCGCGGGGAGGGAGCCGGAGGGGTCCCGGTACCGGGGGGGGCAGGGGGGAGGCTCCGGAGCCGGGGTGTTGGGAGCGGGGGGTGCCGGTACTGGGCAGGGCGCAGAGGGGTCCCGGTACCGGGGGGTCCCGGGGAGAGGGGTTCCGGTGCTGGGGGATCCCGGGGGCTCCCGGTACCGGGAGGAGGACGCGGGGGGGTCCCGGTACCGGGGGGGGTCCCGGGGGGAGGCGTTTCCGGTGCCGGCCCTTACGTGGTCTCCATGGAGACGGTGGGCGGCTGCCAGGAGTCGGGCGGTACGGCCGCCATGCTGCCGCCTCGGGACCGCCGCCGCCGGAAGGGACCCCAGCGCGCGCTTCCGGGATCCGCCCCCTCCCCCCCGCCGGCGGCCAATGGGGAGCGAGCGCGGCGCGTAGGCGGGGCCGAGCCGCGCGGTGGGCGAGGCCAACACTCGCGGCGCGGAGGCGGAGCCGAAAGGGGCGGCGCGGGAGGGCGGCCGCTATTGTGACGTCACGGGAGGGAGAATTCGAAGGCGCGGGCCCCGCCCCTCTCCCCGCCCCCCCTCGCGCAGGCCCCGCCCCTCGCCAGCGCCGAGCGGGACCCGGGGGCGGCGGTGAGCGGGGGGAGGAGGGGCGGGGGGTCCGGGACCCCCCCGGGGGGGGGGGGCGGGGGGGGGGGGGGACGGCCGGGCTGGGGGCCGGGACCCCTGGGGTGGGGGGCGGCGCCGGGAGCCCCCGGGCCTTGGGGCGGCGGGCCCGGGACCCCCCCATTTCGGTGCTGTGACCCCCGCGATTTTATCTGGGGGCTGCGGGGCCGGGACCCCCCCCTCCGGGGCTCGGCTCCCGGCCCCCCCGTGCCCCGTCCCCGCGCCGCCCGGTGCCGTCCCCGCGGCACAAAGCCCGATTGTGCCCGGTGCCGGCCGAGCCGTCCCCGGCGGGAGCCGTGCCCGGGCCGGGGGAGCCGGGGGGGGGCACGGGGGGCCGTGGGGGGGGCTTGGGGTCACCGCCTTTCCCCCCCAGGTCTCCCATGGGCCGGGGCCCGGTGCCGCCCGCTGAGCGGAGGCGATGACGGAGGAGCGAGGTAGGGCAGCTGGCCCCGGGGGGGGGGGGTCCCGGCCCCCCAGGGCTCCCCCCGACGGCTGCCCCCAATGTCTCCCCCCATGTCCCCCCCGCGCCCCCCCAGACGTCCGCTTCATCACCGAGGAGAGGTTCGACTTCGGCGCCCTGTCCCCCTCCGACAGGTGAGGGGGGGGCGTGGGGACTCGCCTGAGACCCGCACGGCTGGGACACGGGGGCATGGGGGGGCACAGGGGGGCACGGGGGGCACGGGGACGCGGCTCCCTGCACAGGGCACTCGCCACCCCACGGCCGTGGCCCCATGGGGACATGGGGACGTGCCACACGGCACCTGGGGGGCGACGTCCTCCAGCCGAGGTGCTGGGGGGCAGCGGGCACGCGGCACCCCCGGGGCAGGGCTGACGCTGGCCTTCATCCCGCAGCCGGGGGGAGGAGGAGGAGGAGGAGGATGAGGAGCCCCCGGGGGGCGCGGGCGGGCGCTGGAGCCCCCTGAGCGGGGCCCGGCTGGAGGAGATGGTGCGCGAGGCCACGCGGCTGGCGGCCCAGCTGCAGCAGTGCCGCCTGCCCCCCCTGGCCCCCGGCCCGGCGGGGGGGGGCAGCCCCCGCAGCCCCCGCCGCGAGACCTTCGTGGTGAAGGACAGCCCCGTGCGGGCGCTGCTGCCCACCGTGCCCCCCGCCCGCCAGGTAGGTGACGGCGCTGCTGGGGGGGGGACGGACACGTTTGGGGTCACGGGGGGCACGGGGTGAGGGCTGCACCCCCCCCCGTCCCGCTCCCCGTCGTCTCTTTGCTTCCAGGACACCCCCGGCTGTCACCCCCCGCCGGCACCCAAGGGACCCCAGCCTGGGGGCAGGGGGGCCATTGGCCGGGGCGCCCCCCCCCCGGCTGTGCCCCACACGTGGGGCAGGGGCTGCAGCACGGGGCAAGTCCGAGCCCCTCCGGAAAGGGCCGGCAGGTAACGGGGTACCGGGCCGGGGGGGGGACAGGGACAAGTGGGGCACGGGCAGCTCCTTGGCACAGGGACACGGCCAGGGGGCATCGTCCCCTGGGGACCCCCGCACCGTGGGGACCCCTGCCATGGGTTATGGGGACACCCCCATCGTGGGGACACCCATCCCTTAGGGTCACCCATCCTATGGGGACAGGGAGCAGGGACCCCCTGGACACCAGCACACCCCATGGGGCTGGGGGCTCAGTGGGGTCCCCCCCCCAACCCCGACATCTCCCCCAGGCCAGCCAAAGGCGAGGGGTGGTGGTGCTGCCACCCCCCCGACCCGTGCCCCCCGCGCCAGGGCCACCGCCGCTGCCGTCCCCGTCCCCAGCAGCCGCCCCCCCCCCGCCCAGCGCCATCCCCAAGCCCCCCGGCCGGGCTGGGACCTTGGGGACGGCGCCGGGCGGGAGGGGACCCCCGCGGGCCAGCGTGGTGGCACCGAGAGGTAAGGCCGGGGGCTGCCCCCCGGGACACGGGGACGGCCCCTCGGGGCCCCCGATGGTGCGGGGCCGCCCCGTGCCTCAGTTTCCCCATGCCTGCTCTCCCCCCAGGTGCAGGGGCGGCCCCCGGGGGGGCTGGCTCAGGGTGCAGAGCAGCCCCCCCCAGCAGCCCCCCGCGCCCCCCCCCGGAGGCCGACGGCCGCCCCCCCCCGCGGGGGGGGGGTGGGGGGGCCCGGGGAAACGGGGGCGCGGGGGGGGGGCGGCGGGGGCCCCCCCCCCCCAAAAGGAGGAGGCAGAGGCTCAGGTTGGATTTTGCTTTAATTACAAAAGGTCGCACCAGCAGTAGGAAACCCCCCCGCCCCCCCCCACCCCACGCACCCAGGGGTCCCTCGCCCCCCCCAGCGTCCAGCACCCGGTGCCACCCCCGCCCCGGTGGCACCGCCTGAGCCTCGTCCCCAGGGGGGGCGGCAACACACCTGCCCCCCCCGCCGACCTGCCCCCCCCCCGTGCCCCAGCACAGCCGAGGAAGGGGTGACTGCACCCCCCCGGCCATGTGCCCCCCCCACCCCCCTCCTGGGGGGGGTTGGCACGGTGAGGGGCCCCCCCTATATCCTTTTTTTTGTATTTTTCATGAATTTTTTAAATAAAAGCCTCCCTCGGGCAGCAGCGCTGTGGACAATTCCTGAGGGTGCCCCGTGGCACCGGGGGGGGGGACCCCATGCCGGCGGAGCTGCCCCATGGCCCCCCGGGGTGTGTGGGGGGGCAAACCCCTGCCAGGCGTGGGGCAGGGTCCAAAGTGCAATGGGGGGGGGGGTCTCCGTGCCCCCCCCCCCCCCCGCTGCCACCCGCGGGGACAGGGCCAGCACCGAGACTGGGCCCAGTGTGGGTGCCCCCGCTCCGTGGACACCCAAAAGGCCCCTGGGCACCCAAGGGACACCGCGGCACCCACTGAGCACCCTCACACCCAGCGGGCACCCAGGGGGGCTCGGGGTGGGGGGGGGGGCTGGCCTCCAGTGGCCACCCCTGCACCCAGCGGGCACCCAACAGGCCCACGGCACTTCATTGGCACCCGGTGGGCACCCCTTCACCCCGCTGGCCCTCCCGCACCCACCGGGCACCCAGCGGCCACCCTGGCACCCGAGCGGCGCCCAAGGGGAACCCTGGCACTCCCCTGGCACCCGGTGGGCACCCTTGAACCCAACGGGCACCCAAGGGGCACTCAGTGGGCACCCCTGCACCCGAGGGGCGCCCCGCGTGCACCCCGCACTCACTCGGAGCCGGAGGAGTCCTCGTCCACGGTGCCCGCCCGGATGCTCATGGCGATGGGCGCCGCGCCGCTGAGCTGCTCCTGCAGGCTCTGGCGGGGCCGGGGCGCCCCGGGGCCCCCCCCGCGGCTGCCCTCGCTGCCCGAGGAGGCGGCGGTGCCGGCGGGGGGCGGCGGGGGGGGGCGCGGGCTGCCCGGGGCGCGAGGCTCCGCTGCGCTCGCTGATGGGGGGCAGGCCTTTCTTCTTCAGGATCCCTGCGGGGACGCGGCTGTCACCGTGAGTGCCGTCCCGGGATGCCCCCCCCCGGCACCCATGGGTGCTGCCGCCCCGTACCTTTGTGGGGGTGAGGCAGCGGCAGCGGCAGGGGGGGCCTGGGGGGCGCCTCGCCCCCCGCCGCCGGCTCCACCCGCAGCGTCTCCGAGCCCCCGTGCCCGTCGCTCTCGCTGGCCGTCGTTACAAACTCCCCGGGCCAGTACGGCCGTGCCGGGGCCACCGGGCTGTCACCTGCGGGTGGGGACGGGGGCGCTGAGCCGGGGGGGCACCCCCCGGACCCGCTACCCCCCCCCCAGACCCCCGTTGCGGGCTTTACCCGTGGGCGCGGGCGGCTGCTCGGGGCGCAGCAGCGCGTCCCAGCCGGCACCGGCGGCCTCGTCCTCGCTGTCGGAGGAGTGCGTGGAGCCGTAGGAGCCGCTGGGGTCATCCTCCAGCGACAGGTCGCTGTCGGAATCGGTGTCGTGCTCTGTGAGGTGGGGGGGGACACACACGGAAGTCATCGGGTGCCCCCTCCCCGTGCTCCCAGCGGGCTGAGGACGGGCGAGCTCGGCGCACCGACCGTGCTGCTGCTGCTCCGCCGCGTCCAGGAGGAGCCCGCCCGGCTCGGCCAGCGCCGGCTGCACGCGGCCGCCGCTCAGCCCCGCGTCCTCCCTGCAAGACAGCGGTGACAGGAGTGTCCCCATGAACGTGTCGTGTCCCCCCCCCGCCCCCGGCACGGCCCCCCCGCCCCGTACCTGCGCACGAAGGGGATGTAGCTGTGCTGGCTCTTGGCCACGCTGTGCAGGGAGCCCGAGGAGTCCCCGAAGGGCGCCTGGTAGAGCCGGCCGGCCACGTAGGTGGTGTCGCAGCTGTACGCCTGCAAGGGGACGGGGACGGGGAGGTGGTGGCTGTGGTGGCACCCCCACCCCTTGTGTGTGTCCCCCCCCAGTACTCACGGTGGTCAGGGTGGACTTGGTGGCCAGCGCGGGGTCGGGGCCGCGGGCACGGGCGCAGCTGGAGCGCAGGCTCTGCCGCACCTCCCTGCTCAGCACCACGCAGAAGAGGAAGATGAGGGGGCCCTGGGGCGGAGGGGGGGGGTGTGGGTGGGGGGAGCCCCCGCCGGCACACCTGGGGGCCATCGGCAACTGGATGGGCAAGGGGCCCCCTGCAGGTGCCCCCCCACTGGCACCCTGAAGTGGGTGAGGGTCTCCCCAGACCCACTGGGTGCCCCCCATTGGCTTCCCAAAGCAGGTGAGGGTCTCCCCACACCGGGTGCTCCCCGTCCCCTCGCCCACCCCTGTGCCCCCATGGGTGCCCCCGGCAGCTGCAGGGGGAGAGGAGCTGGAGCGGGGCGGTGCAGAGATCTCGGGGCGCCGTGCGTGGGGCGGGGGCACGGGGGGGGGGGCTGGGGTACCTGGAGGCAGTTGGAGATGGCGAAGAGGTAGTGGAAGAGGATGGCGTCGCTGTTGACGGCGAGCAGGGCCAGCAGCCAGGCCAGGCTGGGCAGCACCAGCAGCACCAGCGCCGTCTGCAGCCCGGAGCTGGGGGGGGGGGGGGGGGGTCAGCACCCCCATGCCATGGGGCAGGACCCCCCGGGACCCCCTGCTGCAGGGACAGTGTGGGGGGCTGCCCACAGGCACCCTGTGCTGCTGCCACCTGTGGGCATCCCCTGTGCTTCGTGTGCCCCGGCACCCATGGGTGCTCTGTGCTCTCTGTGCTCCTACCACCCACGGGTGCTCCCTGCCCTTCCCACACCCCCGGCACCCATGGGTGCCCATCGCCCCGTGCCCCCACCCCTGGCCACTCACCCCGTGCCCTTCTTCTCGAAGCCCTGGGGGGGCGGCGCAGGAGGCCCTGGCCGCCAGCACGAGGAAGAAGACGCCGACCTGCGGGGCAGGGGGCGAGCGGGGAGGTGAGCGGGGGTCCCCCAGGTCCCCAGGGCGCCCCGGGTCCCCTACGCACCGCCACGGCGCAGGCGCTGGGCCCCGCCAGGCTCCAGACCAGGCTGTCGTGGATGGAGAGCCAGCAGAAGTCGGGGTTGCCGTAGCCCTCGGGGTCCAGCCCCACCGCCAGCCCTGCGCAGCCACGCGTCGGGGCGGGGCCTCGGGGGGCGGGGCCTCAAGGGGGTGGGGCCTCAATGGGCGGGGCTTCAATGAGGGGCAGGGCCTTATTGGAGGTGGGGCAGGGGAAAGGGCAAGGGAAGGTGCCTGTGCTCTCGGGGGAGGGGCTTATACACGTGGGGCGGGGTCATGCAATGGGGGCGTGGCCGTGCTGCAGGGTGCTCTTGGGGCTGGGATGTGTCGGAAGGGGTGGGGCCATGCACTAAGGGGCGGAGCTAGAGCCTTGTGGGTGGGGCTGGATGGAAGGTGCTGGGGGCGGGGCCATACTGGGGGAGGCGGGGCTATGCACTTGGGGTGGGGCTGTGCTGCCTGGGGGCGGGGCCATGCTCTTAGGGGTGGAGCTAAGAGCCGAGGTCAGGCCCTTGTGGGGTGGGGGGCAAAGCATCAGGCGGGGCTAAGACCCTGGGGGAGGAGCTACGCTCTTAGGGGCGTGGCCAAGAACCTGGGGGTGGGGCGATGCTGTTTGGGGGCGGGGCTCTCACCGGTGATGAAGGCGGGCAGCCCCCAGCCCAGCACGTGGTAGAAGCGCATGGGCCCGCGGTCGACGTGCCGCGGCTCGCTGCGGCGCCGGTAGAGGTGCAGCGCCTCCAGCAGCGCCCAGCCCACGGCGCTCAGGTGCAGGAACTGCAGCAGGATGGCCACCACCGTGCACGCCAGCTGCGCCGCGCCCCCGCGTCACCGACGGCACCGCGCCGAGACACGACCTCCCGGGGGGGGCGGCCTCCCGGAGCCCCGCCCACGAGACCGCCCCGAGCCCCACCCGCCACAGCTCCGCCCCCCGAAAGCCCCGCCCCCGGATCCGCACCCACCTGGGAGCCCCGCCCAGTGTGACAGCCCCACCCTCCAGGGACCCGCCCGCTGCAGTTCTAGGCCCAGTTAACCCCGCCCCTGGTTGGCCCCGCCCCATAGCCCCGCCCCCTGGTTAGCCCCACCCCTTCAATAATCCCTTCCCCAGCACCCCAGGCCCGTGGCCCCTCCCCCGATGGAACCCCGCCCCCGATGGAGCCCCGCCCCCTTTATCTCCATCCCCAAGGGAGCCCCGCCCCCAATTGGAGCCACGCCCCCTTTACCCCCACCCCTCACCATTCCCCTCCCCATCACTGCCACCTGCCATCCCGCCCCCACCTCCCCGCCCACTGCTTAGCCCCGCCCCCAGACGGACCCACCCCGTGCAGCCCCGCCCCCTTGAAGCCCCGCCCCCGCACACCGGCAGGTCGGCCTGGTTGATGCCCAGCAGGAAGACGAGCTGTGCCAGCAGCAGGGCGGTGGCGCCGTGCCGCCGGATGCTGTGCCGGTTGGAGCGCAGCCCCCGCAGGGCGCCCAGCACCAGCACGGCCAGCAGCAGCCCCGCCAGCGCCACCCCCAGCGAGGCGTAGGTCAGCGCCGCCAGCGGCAGGATCTCCCCGTTCTGCCGCACCGGGGGGGCGGGGTCAGGACACGTCCCGCCCCGGACACGCCCCCTCCAGCCACACCCTCGGAGAGACACGCCCCCCACCCGTCGGGAGCTCCGCCCACACAGCCCCGCCCGCATGGGGAGCCACTCCTACTTTTGGACCCCACCCATATGGGAACCACACCCACCTCTGGGCCCCATTCCATATATATGAAGTCCTGCCCAGCTCATGGCCCCGCCCCTATGTGGAGCCCCGCCCCCTGACCAGTCCTGTCCCTATGGGGAGCCCCACCCACTTTGGGTCACGTCCCTTATATAAAGCCCCGCCCAATTATGGGTCCCACTCCTATTGGAAGCCACACCCACATCTGCCCCTGCCCCTATGTGGAGCTCCACCCCCAGCCCCCACCCCCCCCCAAGGGGGGCCCCCCCCCCCTTTGGGGCCCCCCCCCCTATACGAAGCCCCGCCCACTTATGGCCCCGCCCCCAGGGAGCCCCACCCACTTCCCAGCCCCGCCTTCCGATCCTCACACCCCAGAGCCCCCAGGCGCGTGGCCCCGCCCACCCCGCCAGCCCCGCCCGCTCCCCGTGGCCCCTCCCCCTTGCTCAAGCCCCGCCCCCCGCACCTCTCGGCGGGAGATGTCCATGAGCACGGCGAAGCTCGTCATGTGGTTGCACTGGCAGCTGACGTGGCTCTGGTTCCGGAACACCACCTCGCAGCCCCGCGCCGACCAGCCGCCCGCGCCGCCCGCCCTGCGCGCCCAACTGCGTGGGGCCCGGCCCGGGGACGGGGACACCCCGTGCTGGGGACACCGCCGGGGACGCCCCGTACTGGGGACAACCCCCTTGCCATGCCCCTGCCACCCACTCGTGTCCCCAGGCTCGGGGCAGCCACCCCGCAGCTCCGTCCCCACGCCACCCCCCCCGCACCACTGGCAGCAGGGCTGCCACCCCCCAAGCCCTGTCCCCGTGCCACCCACGGGTGGCCGGGCCGCACAGCACAGCCCCGGCCCCTCGCCACCCTCCCGTCACCCCACGGACAGCGCCGTCCCCTCCCCGCGGTGCCCACACCGTGTCCCCATCCCAGCCCCATGTCCCCCCCCGGGGGTGGCAGGCCCCCCCGGTCCCCGTCCCCATCTCACAGCAGCGAGTGGTTCCAGAAGACGCAGATGGGCTTGGAGCGCTCCTGGGTCTCCAGCAGGCGGAACTGCAGCGTGATCGGCTTCTCCAGCGCCCGCGGCGCCCGCCCTGCCGCCGCGTGCACGCTGATGCTCACCACCGGCGTGTTGATGATGGGCCGCTTGGGCACCCTGGGGCGCAGCGGGGTCAGGGCCGTGGGTTCCCACCCCACAACCCCACGTGTCCATCCAGCAGCCACGGGCACCCCCGTCCAGCCCCCCCCCGGGGACACTTGGCCACCCTGTGTGTGCCCCTGGGGGCTGCCCCCGTGTCCCAGCACCCCCCAGCTGCCCCAGCAGCACCCTATGGACACCCTGTGCACCGATGCTTGGGTACCCCACAGCCCCCCCTACCCCTGTGCCCCCCGTGTCCCTGACCCCCCCCCAGTGCCCTCGGTGGCCCCCATGTCCCCACGGCTGTGGCACCTGAGGCTGCGCTTGTCGGTGTCATACTGCTCGGGCAGGAGCCCGGCCAGGGTGCGGTAGATGATGACGCTGGCGATGGCCTGGCCCTCGCTCAGCTCTGGGTGCCGCTTGTGCCGGGTCACCAAGGTCACCTCCTCCTCTTCCTCCTCGTCCTCTGCAGCTTCTTCATCCTCCTCCTCCTCCTCCTCGTCCTCCTCCTCCTGCCCTCCCGGGCTTGGTGGTGGCTTCCCGTGCCCCGTGGGGTGGTCTGGGGTGGGTGGGCAGGGGATGGTGGGAGCCTGGCGCCCTGGCAGCCCTGTACTGGAGACCCTCAACCCTGCCAGCCCCATGGCCACACCAGGGTCCCCAACCCTGCCAGCCCCATGGCCACACCGGGGTCCCCAACCCTGCCAGCCCCATGGCCACACCGGGGTCCCCAACCCTCCCATCCCCACGGATGTGCAGGGGTCCCCCACGGCCCTGCGCACCCCACGGCTGCGGGGTTTTCCCCCCAACCTGTGCCGCCCCCCCATTCCCAACGCCCCCCAGGACTCACGCCTGCCCTCGGGGGGGCCGGAAGACGCTCTCGGGCAGGATGACGGTGGTCTCCAGGTCGGGGGGCTTCTCCCCCCGCAGCGCCTCGTAGCGTGGCAGCCGGGCGCCCGCGAAGCTGCCCTTGTCCAGCCGCACCACCGACACCACTGCGGCACCGGGCGTCACCACCAGCCCCGCACCGGCACCCGCAGCTCCTGGCACCCAGCGCCCACGGGTGCAGAACCCCGCAATGTTACGTGTCCCCTGGGCACGTGTGGGGCCGTGTCCCCAGCAGGTAAAGGCACATGTGTGGCAGCATCACTGGTGCATGCACACACACACAAAGTGCCCACGGTCCCGGGAGCACACACAAGCCCCCTGGGCACACGTAACGGGAACACAATGCTCGTGTCCACAGGTGTGCGCATGGCCATGTCCCGGGGCACACGCGTGTCCCTGGGTGCACACGTCCCCATCCTTGGGCACGCGGGGGTTCACAGCCCCCGGGCACTCACATGCCCATGTCCCCAGGGGCACAAGTGTCCCCGGACCCACAGCCCTGGGCACACACGTGCCCATGTCCCCAGGTGTGCACGTGTCCCTGGGCACCCCCCACCACCCACGGGCACACACCCGTCCCCGTCCCCCTCCCTGTGCCCTCACCGATGTTGGGGGTGACGATGGTGAAGGGGCTGAGGTAGGTCTGGCGCATGTTCTGCGCCAGGGCGCTGGCGTAGTCCTCGAAGTGCTTCAGCAGCCAGGCCGTGCCGCCCTCCGTCTGCTGGATCAGCTCCCAGTGCCGCTTGTTGCTGGCGTCCAGCAGGGCACTGCCCACCCGCAGCAGGTTCTGGGGGACGGGCAGGGCTGGGACAGCGCCTCGCGGTGCCCGCGGCCGTGGTGCCCGTCACCCCGGCGTCTGGGCGCGGGTTTTCCCTCCCCATCACCGTGGCCTCTGGGCCCCAGCCCCGCTCCTTGTCCCCTGGGGCGCAGGGCGAGGAGGAGGTGCCCTGGCGCTGCCAGCTGGTCCCAGTGCACACATGGTGCCACCCGGCTGGTCCCACCGCGCGCCCCTCTCCATCGCGGGGACCCAAGTGTGCGCCCTGTCCCCCCCGTGCCCCCTCCCAGCCCATCTCCCCGGGGCCGGGGGCGCGGCGGGGTCCCCCCCGTACCTCGGTGAAGTGGACGTCCTGCGTGGCGGCCAGTCGGAAGCCGCGCTGGGCGCTCTCGTGCTGCAGCAGGCGCGCGGCCAGCCGGTACGCCAGGCGCACGTCGCTGCCGAAGTAGGCGGCCGTGTGGCGCGTGGCGTTGTGCAGCTGCAGGGCCACCCGCTGCGACTGCGCCGTGTCCAGCACCGACTCGTTGCGCACCAGCCGCTCCGCCTGCCGGCATCACCGTCCTCAGCCCCCGCCACCACCCCCCAGCCCCGCTCCCTGTCCCCCCACCCTCTCCCAGCCCCGGCCGGGGACGCTTACGAAGCCCTTGAGGGCGGCGAAGGCCAGCGAGGTGCAGTTGAAGAGGTTGGGGGGCAGCCAGCCCTTGTGCTCGTCGCAGTGACGCACCGCCGTGCCTGTGGGGGATGTGGTCAGCAGGGACACCACGGGGACACCGGTGCGTCCCCATGTCCCCTGTACCCATGGGGACCTTTGGGCACAGGTTGGCATCAGGGCAAGGGATGGCAGCAGGCGGCTCTGTCCCCATGTCTCCCCATTACCAACGGAGCCCGTGGGGCACAGCGTGAGGACAGGCAGCCCTGTCCCCGTGTCCCCCCCTTACCGATGGAGCCCTTGGGGCATGGGGCAGCAGCGGGCAGCCCGAATCGCGTCCGTGGCCACCAAATGCTGGCCTCAATGGCGCGGGGACAGCTGTCGTAGTTGACTGCAAAAGCCGAAGGGGCCGGGTGTCAGGACCGGGCGCCGCTGGGGACGGTGGCACCCAGGTGCCAGCACCCACCTTCGCAGCCGCTGGCCGTCACCTCGGCGAAGGGGTTGTCGCAGCGGTCGCAGTGGCGCCCGATGACGCCGGCCTTGCAGGGACACTGCCCGCTGGTGGCGTCGCAGAGGCGGGACAGGGAGCCGGTGGGGTAGCAGTCGCAGAGCAGGCAGGCGTCGCTGCCCGCCGGCCGGTAGTGGTTCTCCTGGGGACGGGGGGACACCGGGGGGCTCGGTGGGGCCGCAGCAGGCAGAGGGCCGCGGGGCCAGGCGGGGGGCAGCGGCGCTCACCTTGCAGCGGCACTCGCCCGTCGTCTTGTTGCAGTCGGGGTCGAAGCCCTTGGCGACGTCGCAGCTGCAGGGGCCGCAGGTGGGGTGGCCCCACCACCCCCGTGGGCACGGCTGGTCCACCCTGCGTGGGCGGCACGGCACGGCACGGCATGGCACGGCATGGCATGGCATGGCACAGCACAGCACGGTGTGGCACAGCACAGCACGGCACAGTATGGCACGGCACGGCACAGTACGGCACAGCACGGTATGACAGGGCACAGCACAGTACGGCACAGCAGTATGGCATGGCACACGTATTGTGCATGGCCACTGGGCTCCTTGCACGGCCACCGTGCCCTCCTCACACCCACCCCACCGCTTGTGTGGCCACCTTACCCTTTGAATGTCCCCCAGGTGCCACTGTGGCCCTACACGGGACATGGTGGGGACATGGTGGCCACCGTGGCTCTTGCATGGCCTTTGTGCTCCTGCTGTGCAAACTGCGCCCTCACGCCGCAGCAAGCCCCTCTTGTGCCCACTCTGTCATGTGCAAGGCCACCACGGTCCTCGCATGGCCACCATCCCCTTCCATGCCCACCCTGCCACTTGCCCAGCCACCATGTCCCTTGCACGGCCACCGTGCCCCTCCTGTCCCCAGCATGTCCTTGCACACCGACCCCTACCCAGCAAGAGGGACGGGGCACGCACGAGTGTGACGGGCACCCGAATGGGCATCTGTCACACTCGCACGTGTCCCTTCTCTCCCCGCCACTCACTTGTGCTCGCAGTATGGCCCGAAGTAGCCCTGGGGACACTCGCAGACGTAGCCGTGGGTGGCACCGGCTCTGCGCACGCAGGCACCCCGGTGCTCGCAGGGGTCGAGGGCGCAGGCGCTGACGCAGCTGTCACCGAAGTAGCCTGCGGCGCCGGGCACGAGGACGGGCACAGTTGGGGACACGTGCCGGGCAGCCAAGGCAGAGTCCCCAGCTGGTGTCCCCTGTCCCTTGGTTAGGGAGGAGTAAGAGTGGGTGTGAGGGGCCCTGGGTGGCAACATATGGGGACACCAACAGGAATGTGGCAGTGCTCAGGGAGGGTGGCAGTGCCTTGAGGTCTGTGCCTTGGAGGTGGCAGTGCCAAAGGCAGGCGTGACAGGGGGGTGACAGTGCCCGGGGAACAGTGACAGGGGGTGGCAGTGCTTTGGGGACTGTGCTTGGGGGTGGCCACACCACGGACGGCAGTGGCCAGTGGGTGGCTGTGCTTGGGGAGGTGACAGCGCTGGGAGGGGACGGTGGCCTCGGGAGGTCTCACCGGGGTGGCAGCTGCAGGAGAAGCTGTCCCAGTCGTCGCTGCAGTAGCTGTGGGGGGGGCACGGCCCCGAGTCGCAGGGGTCGGGCAGGGCGCAGCCCACCTCCACGTTCACCCGCGCCGCCGGTGCCACCGCCAGTGCCACCGCGCTGGCCGCCGTCTCGCCCATGCGCACGCCCTGCGGCACCGCCCGTCACTGCTGTGCCCGGGCCCCCCCGGGGCCCCCCAGCCCCAGTCCCTGTGCCCAGTGCCCCAAATGTCCCCATGGCCCGCAGCCTGTGTCCCTGTCCCCAAGCCCGTAAGTCCCATGCCCCCACTCCTTAAGCCCACAGGCAGCGTGTCCCCGTTCCCATGTCCCCGTGACCTACACCGTGCTCCGTGCCCACAGCCCCACATCCCCCTGCCCATCCCCATGTCCCACAGCACCGTGCCCATGTCCCCCTTCCCTGCGCCATGTCCCCAACCTTCCAACCCCCCCCCCACTTGCCAGCATCCCTGTGCCCCTACGACCAATGTCCCATGTCCCCACGTCCCACATCCCCACGTACCTGCAGGCAGCCGCGGAAGCCCTGCTCCACCTGGCCGCTGTCCCCCGCCAGCCCCCCCACGCTCAGCGTCCGCAGCCGCAGCCCCTGCAGCCCCCCGGCCACGTCGGCCACCGCCTGCGGGCACAGGGGCACTGAGCACACCCGGCACGGGGGCACCGCGGGTACCGGGGGGGTCCCCGCCCCACGCCCTGCCCCAGCGCCCCCGTGTCCCCGTCACCTGGTGGCGGCCATAGTCCAGGGCGAGGAGGAGGAGGGTGGCCGGGGGGGCGCGGCCGGGGGCCCCCCGCAGCTCCAGCTGGAGGTGGTGCCAGGCGCCGTCGTTGACCCTGGCGTGGGGCAGCCGCAGCCAGGCCAGGCGGGAGCCCCCCTGCCACACGCCCGCCTCCGCCTGCCCCTCGCTCAGCTGCGGACAGAGGCGTCAGTGCCCCCCCCGGTCCCCCCGGCACTGCCCCCCATGGAAACCTTCCCCCCCCCCATGGTTCCCAGCTTCCCCTTGGCCCCCCTCCTTGGTAGGTGATGGCCCCCAGGGCGATGCCCCCTGCAGAAATCCCCCCCAGGTAATCCCCCCTCCAGGGCAATCCCCCCGGGGGTAGCCCCCCGCTCCCAAGGGCAATCCCCCCACCAGGACAATGGCCCCCAGCCTTGTCCCCCACCAAGGGCAGTAACTCCCCCAGGACAATATCCCCCCCAGCGCTGACCCCCCAGTAATGCCCCCCCCAAGGGCAACACCCCCTGGCATTGTCCCCTGGGACAACAAACCCCACAGCACCCCCCCGGCAAGGGCAGTAGCTCCGAACCCCAGGGATAACCTTACCCCTGCACAGTGCCCCCCACCCCATAGGGCCCCCACAGCGATATGACCCAGAGCAATCCCTCCCCCATGCACATGCCCACCCCCCATTCCCACAGCCCCCCCCGGAGCAACAGTCCCATGCCCATAGACCCCCGGGCAGCACCCCCTATGCCTACAGACCCCGGGGCGGCACCTCCCATGCCCGTAATCTCTGCACCAATACCCCCGTGCCCATAGACCCTGTGCCCAAAGACCCCGTGCCCATACCCCCCTGTGCCCATACCCCCCCATGCCCATAGACCCCGTGCCCAAAGACCCCGTGCCCATACCCCCCCATGCCCTTAGACCCCGTGCCCATAGACCCTGTGTCCAAAGACCCCATGCCCAAAGACCCCATGCCCATAGACCCCGTGCCCAAAGACCCCGTGCCCATACCTCCCCATGCCCATAGACCCCGTGCCCATACCCCCTCGCCCCCCCTGCCCCCCCTTGCCCCGGGCACACCTGCAGGGTGAGGGTGGCCGTGGGCCCGGCGGAGGCGCGCAGCAGCAACCCGCGGGGCTGCCGGGTGCGGAACATCAGCCCCAGGTGCCAGGGCAGCGTCAGGGGCAGCGCCAGCCCGCTCCAGGCCACCAGGCTGCTGCCCAGGAACCGCTGGGGACTCGCCATCTCTGCGGGGGCACGGAGCGATGTGGGCGCCCGCCGCTCCCCCCCCAAGCCCCACCATGACCCACCCCCCCTGGCCCCAGCCCCCCGTTACCTTCCTGGCACGTCTTGCCCCCGAAGCCCAGCGGGCACTGGCAGCTGAAGCTGTCCCACTCGTGCACGCAGGTGCCCCCGTTGTGGCACGTGCCGGCGTCACACACTGTCTTCTTGGCGGGGCAGCCTGCGGGAGGGCAGGGGGGGGACGGGGTGGTGTGGGGCCGGTGCCCCCCGAGTGGCGGGGGATCCCGGCACTGTGCCCCCCATCCAGCCCTACAGACTGCAGTGCCCTCACCCACGGTCCCTGGACACCCCAAGTGCCCCCTGGCACGGTGATCCCTGGGCACCCTCTGCCCCACAGCTTGGCACCGTGCCCCCGCCGGGGTCCCCACCCCGACCCCGCGCCCGCCCCCCCCCCCCCCCCCCCCCCCCCAGCCCCACGTCCCCACGCCGAGGGGGCACGGGGAGCTCCGGGCGTTTCCCCAGGCGACGCCCCCAGCCCCGGCAGCCCCCCCACCTGGCACGGTGCCGTTGTTGGCGATGAAGGCGGCCAGGTCGACCGGGCGCTCGTCGATGTGCAGGTGCCGCATGCAGCCCACGAAGTGGCGGCTGCGGATGGGGAAGCTCTCGGGCAGGGTGGGCACCCCGCCCAGCAGCAGCGGCCCCGTCAGATCCAGCGACCTGCAGCACCAGCGTCACCCGCGGGGGTCCGGGGGGCCACCCCCAACCCGCGCCCCCACCCCCCCCGACCCCCGGCCTTACTTCTTGGAGCCGGACTGGGTGCCCTGCGCCGCGCACGAGTAGTTGCCCAGCACGGGGCCGAACTTGAGGGCCATGCCTGTGTCACAGTCGTCCACCGCCACCACGGCCACCTTCTGCTCCGAGGGGCCCTGGGGCAGCCCTGACTTCCCCAGCACGGGCTGGGGGCACGGGATGAGCCGTGGTGCCAGGGCTGCCCCCTCCCCGCTGGCCTTCATCCCCCCATCATCCTCCCAGCTGGGCCCCAGCCCTTCTTCCCTCCGTCCCCAAACCCACATCCCTGTGCCCCCCCATCCTCTTCCTCCATCCCCAAACCCACATCCCTGCTCCCCTCCATCCTCTTCCTCTGTCCCCAAACCCATATCTTTACTTCCCTCCATCCTCTTCCTCCACTCCAAACCCACATCCCTGTGCCCCCCCATCCTCTTCCTCCATCCCCAAACCCACATCCCTGCTCCCCTCCATCCTCTTCCTCCACCCCCAACCCCCCTCTCCCGTTCACCCTTTCCCTCCCCCACCCCCTCCCCTGCTCCCCTCCATCCTCCTCCTCCCCTCCCACACCCCACAACTCCCCCGCTCTCCTCCATCCTCCTCCTCCATCCTCAGCCCCCCACCCTCCTCCATCCCCCCTTTACCCACCCCCAAACTCCCTCTGCTCTCCTCCACCCCCCCTCTTCCTCCACACCAGTCCCCACCCCAAGCCCCCCATCCTCTTCCTCACCCCCAAGCCCCCACCCCTGCACCCCTCCATCCTCCTCCTCCACCTCCATCCCCCCGCTCCCCTCCACGCCCCCCACCAACCCCCACCTTCCCGTCCCTCTGTCCGTCCCCCCAAGCCACCCCACGCGGCCCCGTCCCCCCGTTCCCCCCCCAGCTGCGGCAGCCTGGCGGCCCCCCCGCGCCCCCACCTTGTTGTAGTAGTGCAGCTGCACCCGGTGCCACTGCCCGTCGCTGACACCGCCCGGCACGAACGGGGACACCGTGGTCGTGGTCTCACCTGCGGGCACCGCGCGGCACGTCGGGCTGCGGGCACGGCGCGGGGGCAGCGAGGGGGCACGGGGAGGGGTCAGGGGGTGACAGCAGGGGGGGGGGACGGTGCCACCGGGCAGCGCCAGGGACGGGACGCGTGGGACGCGGGTGCGATGCTTGGGATGCAGGGCCAGGAGGGTGAGGCATGGGACGTGGAGGACGTGGGTGGGATGCGGAGCTGGGGATCTGGTGCCAGGGTGTGCCAGGGATGCAAGGACGGTGATGTGATGCACGGGTGGGATGTGGCACCAGGAGTGCAAGGCATGGGACGGGGTGCCAGGGACGTGGACGTGGTGCCAGGGACGTGGACGTGGTGCCA
>JAACYQ010010882.1:0-11811 GCA_011075105.1 Heteronetta atricapilla | reverse complement strand
GGGGGGGTCCCGGACCCCCCGCCCCTCCTCCCCCCGCTCACCGCCGCCCCCGGGTCCCGCTCGGCGCTGGCGAGGGGCGGGGCCTGCGCGAGGGGGGGCGGGGAGAGGGGCGGGGCCCGCGCCTTCGAATTCTCCCTCCCGTGACGTCACAATAGCGGCCGCCCTCCCGCGCCGCCCCTTTCGGCTCCGCCTCCGCGCCGCGAGTGTTGGCCTCGCCCACCGCGCGGCTCGGCCCCGCCTACGCGCCGCGCTCGCTCCCCATTGGCCGCCGGCGGGGGGGAGGGGGCGGATCCCGGAAGCGCGCGCTGGGGTCCCTTCCGGCGGCGGCGGTCCCGAGGCGGCAGCATGGCGGCCGTACCGCCCGACTCCTGGCAGCCGCCCACCGTCTCCATGGAGACCACGTAAGGGCCGGCACCGGAAACCCCTCCCCCCGGGACCCCCCCCGGTACCGGGACCCCCCCGCGTCCTCCTCCCGGTACCGGGAGCCCCCGGGATCCCCCAGCACCGGAACCCCTCTCCCCGGGACCCCCCGGTACCGGGACCCCTCTGCGCCCTGCCCAGTACCGGCACCCCCCGCTCCCAACACCCCGGCTCCGGAGCCTCCCCCCTGCCCCCCCCGGTACCGGGACCCCTCCGGCTCCCTCCCCGCGGTCCCACGGTGCCTTTGCGTGCTCTCCCCGCCCCCTCCGGTACCGGGCCCTCCCCGGTGCCCCCCGCACCGGCCGCGTTGTCCCCCCGGTCCCGGGCCGCCCCCGGTGGCGGTGCCGGTACCGGCTCGGTCCCGGCGCAGGATGGGGACCCTGGTGCTGGAGCTGTACTGGCGCCACGCGCCGCGCACCTGCAAGAACTTCGCCGAGCTGTGCCGCCGCGGGTACTACAACGGCACCCGCTTCCACCGCGTCATCAGGGACTTCATGGTGCAGGGCGGGGACCCCACCGGCACCGGTGAGCGCCGCCGGGACCCCCCGGCCACGGGATGGGGATGCTGGGAGCCCCCCAGCCCATAATGGGGACACTGGGACCCCCCCGGCTCCTGAGTGGGACACCAGAAACCCCCCCAGCCTCGTGGTGGGAACATGAGGGACCCCCAGCCTGGGATGGGGACATGAGGGACTGCACACCCCATGGTGGGAACACCGGGACCCCCCCCAGCCTCGTGGTGGGAACACCGGGACCCCCCCCAGCCTTGTGGTGGGAACACCGGGACCCCCCCAGCCCTATGACAGGGACACCGGGACCCCCCCAGCTCCCTGATAGGGTCACTGCCCCCAGCTCCATGAGGGGACACTGGGACCCCCCCAGCCCTATGACAGGGACACCGGGACCCCCCCATCCCCATGAGGGGACACTGGGCTCCCCCCAACTCCATGAGGGGACACCCACGGGGGGTGCGGGGGCCGCTCTGACCCCTGTGCCCGCAGGCCGCGGCGGGGCCTCCATCTACGGCAAGCAGTTTGAGGACGAGCTGCACCCCGAGCTGAAATTCACCGGTGAGCGCCCCCCCCCCACCCCCCCACCCCTTCACCAAACCCACCACAAAGACCCCGGAGACCCAGACCGGGCTTCCCGGGTGCGTCCCGCAGGCGCCGGCATCCTGGCCATGGCCAACGCGGGGCCGGACACCAACGGCAGCCAGTTCTTCCTGACGCTGGCGCCCGCGCAGTGGCTGGACGGCAAGCACACCATCTTCGGGCGCGTCTGCCAGGGCATCGGCGTCCTGAACCGCGTGGGCATGGTGGAGACGAGCGCGCAGGACCGGCCGCTGGACGACGTCAAGGTGCTGCGTGCCCTGCCCGCCGCCTGACGCGGCCAATAAAGGCGTGGAACGGCGGCAAGGCGTCACGGGGACACGTCGTGGGGACACCGGGGGGACAAGGCGTCACGGGGACGCGTCACGGGGACACCGGGGGGACAAGGCATCACGGGGACATGTCATGGGGACACCGGGGGGACAAGGCGTCACGGGGACACGTCACGGGGACACGTCACAGGGACACCAGGGGGGACAAGGCGTCACGGGGACACGTCACGGGGACATGTCATGGGGACACCGGGGGGGACAAGGCGTTACGGGGACACGTCACGGGGACACCGGGGGGGACAAGGCATCATGGGAACACGTCATGGGGACACCGGGGGGACAAGGCGTCATGGGGACACGTCACGGGGACACCGGGGGGGACAAGGCGTCACGGGGACACGTCACGGGGACATGTCATGGGGACACCGGGGGGGACAAGGCGTCATGGGAACACGTCACGGGGACACCGGGGGGCAAGGCGTCACAGGGACACCGGTGGGGGGCGGCCACGGGGCACGGGTGTCACCCCTGGGGGACTCTGTCGTCTGGGCGGTCAACTACAGGGCACCCAGCTGGCACCCGGGGGGACAGCGACGGGGGGGACACCTACAGGACATGGAGGTGTCACCCACGGGGGACACTGATATGGGGGGGGTCGCCTACAGGATGTCCGTGGGGGACATCAATTGGGGGGGTCACCCATGGGGGGACACTGATGTCATCTGGGGGGTGTCACCTACAGGACACAGAGCTGACACCCAGGGGGACGCTACCTGGGGGGGGGGTCACCTACAGGATGCCCATGAGGGACACTGATGTGGGGTGGTCGCCTACAGGACACCCATGGGGGACACCAATTGGGGGCATCACCCGTGGGGGGACACTGATGTCATCTGGTGGATGTCACCTACAGGACACAGAGCTGGCACCCGGGGGCACACTGATATGGAGGGGTCACCCATGGGGTGTGGAGGTGTCACCCCTGGGGGACACTGATATGGGGGGGCATCACCCACGGGGTATGGAGGTGCCACCTGTGGGTGCAGAGATGTCACCTAAAGGGGACACAGATATCACCCATGGGGACGGGGAGGTGCCACCTGCGGGCACAGAGGTGTCACCCACGGGATGTGGCGTTGTCACCGCTGCAGACATGGAGCCGTCACCCACGGACACAGGTGCCACCCATGTGCGTGGAGGTGTCACCCATGGGGCACGCTGGTGTCACCCGTGGGGCGTGGAGGTGTCACCCACGGGCACGGAGATGCCACACGTGTGGACACGGAGATGTCAAACATGGACACGGAGATGTCACGTGTGGGGACACAGAGATGTCACCCATGGGCCCAGTGCAGCTGACCAGTGCGCCCAGTACACCCCCACCATGGGGACTGGGGGGACACCCTGAGCACCGCAGGGCACTGGGGCACAGGGGAACTGGGCACACTGGGAGGCACTGGGAGGCAGCGGGGCATGGGGGGACACTGGGAACATAGGGACACTGGAGGACGTTGGGCCTGCGGGTGGTGGGGCTGGGGGGCACCGGGAGCACTGGGCCACAAAGGGGGTGCAGCAGGACAGCACTGGGCCATACTGGGGGCACAGTGGGGTTGCACTGAGAGATACTGGGGGTGCAGCAGAGCAGCACTGGGAGCACTGGGCCGTACTGGGGATGCAGGAGGGTGGGACTGGGAGCACTGAGATACTGGGGACACAGCAGAGTCCCACTGTGAGCACTGGGCCATACTGGGAGCATAGTGGGGCACCTCTGGGAGCACTGGGAGACACTGGGGGCACAGTGGGGTGGCACTGGGAGATACTGGGGATGAGCAGAGCAGCACTGGGAGCACTGGGCCATACTGGGAGCATAGCAGGGCACCACTGGGAGACACTGGAAGCACAGTGAGGCACCACTGGGAGCACTGGGAGACACTGGAGGCACAGTGGGGCATTACAGGGAGATACCAGGGGCGCAGCAGAGCGGCACTGGGAGCACTGGGCCATACTGGGGATGCAGGAGGGTGGGACTGGGAGTACTGAGAGACAGTGGGGACACAGCAGAGTAGCACTGTGAGCACTGGGCCATACAGGGAGCGTAGTGGGGCACCTCTGGGAGCACTGGGAGACATTGGGGACACAGTGGGGTGGCACTGGGAGATACTGGGGGTGCAGCAGAGCGGCACTGGGAGCACTGGGCCATACTGGGGAAGCAAGGAGGTGGAACTGGGAGCACTGAGAGATACTGGGGACACAGCAGAGTAGCACTGAGAGCACTGGGCCATACGGGGAGCGTAGTGGGGCACCTCTGGGAGCACTGGGCCATACTGGGAGCATAGCGAGGCACCACTGGGAGCCACTGGAAGCACAGTGGGGCACTACTGGGAGCACTGGGAGCCACTGGAAGCACAGTGGGGCACCACTGGGAGACACTGGAGGCACAGTGGGGCTTTACAGGGAGATACCGGGGGCGCAGCAGAGAGGCGCTGGGAGCACTGGGCCATACTGGGAGCACAGCGGGGGGGCACCGGGAGCCCCGCGCGATGCCGGGGACGGCGCGGGGGCGGCGCGGGGGCCGTACCGGGGCCGTACCGGGGCGGTCTCGCAGGAGGCTCCGGGGGCAGCCCCGGGGGCGGCGGCGCTGCGGCAGCGCGCGGTACCGGGAGCCCCGAGCCGCACCGGGGCAGCCCCGGGAGCAGCGCGGCGGCGGCGGCGGCCCCGGGCGGGGCGGAGCCGGGGCATGGCGGGCCTGGGAGCGCTGGAACCGGGCACCGGCACCGGCACCGTCCCGGCCACCAAGGTGGAGCTCACCGTGTCCTGCAGGTGGGGGAGCGGCACCGGGCGCGGGGCACCGGGGGAGCGGGAGGCGGGCGGTGCTGGGAGGCGCTGGGAGGCACTGGGAGGCACTGGGAGGCACTGGGGAGCGGGGGGTTCGGGGGGTGAACGGTACCGGGGGGACCTGGGGGCGGGGGGGCACTGGGAGAGTCGGGGAGGATGCAGGAGGGGGCACTGGGAGCACTGGGAGGCACTGGGGAGGACAGGGGGTGTAAGGGGCTGGAGGAACCCAGTGGTTGTGGGGGTACTGGGAGGCACTGGGGGGCACTGGGAGAGCAGATGGCGCTGGGAAGCACGGGGCACTGGGGAGCACTGGGAAGCACTGGGGGGCACTGGGAGAACAGATGGCGCTGGGCAGCACAGGGCACGACAGGAGGCACTGGGAGGCACGGGGGGGTTGTTGGAAGGCACTGGGAGGCACTGGGGGGGTTGTTGGGAGGCACTGGGGGGCACTGGGGGGGACACAGGAAGGCACTGGGGGGCACTGGGGGGGACACAGGAAGGCACTGGGGGCACTGGGAGGCAAAGGGGTGCATGGCACTGGGAGAACTGGAGGGGCAGGGAGTGGGGGCTCTGGGGGGTGCAGGAGGGGGGGGCCGTTCCTCCCCGTCCCCCCGAGCCTCCTCCTCTCCATCCTGCCCCCCTCGGGGGGGGGCTCCCCGCACAGGCTCCCCCCGGCCCCCCCCAGGCCCGGTGCCTGCTGGGGCTCGCCGCCGCCTGTCACCCATCGCCTCGCGCCCCGGGACCCCCGGGCCCCCCCGCGCTGGCACCACACTGGCTGCTCGGGGGGGTCTCACCGCCCCCTCCCTGCCTCAGGTCCCCCCCCCCAGACCCCAGCTCTGAGCCAGGGCTGAGCCCCGCTGCGCTTTGGGACCCCCCCGGGGACCCCCGCACCCCTTCACGAGGGCTGGGGGTGCGGGGTCGGGGTGTTCAGGGGGGGTCCCCGGTGCGGCGCTGGGTCCCCCCCCCCAGCCGTGCTGCCCGCGGCCGCTCCGACCTATTTTCCTCCCACTCCATCGGGGACTGGAGAAACTCCCTGAGCCGCTGCTCCGTGCCGCAGCTCGGGCGTGCGCCCCCGGCACGGGGGTGTGCACCCACACACGGGGGTGTGCGCCCCAACACATGGGGGTGTGCGCCCCGACACGTGGCTGTGTGCACCCCGACACACGGGGGTGTGTGCCCCAACTCACGGCAGTGCGCCCCAACACGTGGCTGTGTGCGCCCCGACACGGGGCTGTGTGCGCCCCGACACGGGGCTGTGTGCGCCCTGGCACGAGGGTGTGCACCCCAACACACGGCCGTGAGCTCCCTGACATGTGGGTGTGCACCGACACACGGCTGTGCACCCCAAAACGTGGCTGTGTGCGCACCCCAACACACGGCCGTGAGCACCCCGCCACCCGGACACCCCCAGCCCGCCGTGCCCCTGCCTCCTCTCCCCGCAGGCAGCTCCTGGACAAGGACACCTTCTCCAAGTCCGACCCGCGTGAGTGGGGCCGGGAGCGGGGGCCGGGGGTCCCGGGGGTCCCGGGGGGGCTGTGGGGGCCGGGGCCACGCTGAGCGCTGCCGCCTCTGCCCCCAGTGTGCGTGCTCTACACCCAGGGCCTCGACACCAAGCAGTGGCGGGAGGTGAGAGTCCGGCCCTGCCCTGCCGCACGGCCAATCAGCATGTTGGGGTGCTGCTGAACCAACCAATCAGCATGTTGGGGTGCTGCCCGGCTGGCCAATCAGCATGTTGGGGTGCTGCAGAACCAGCCAATCAGCATGTTGGGGTGCTGCAGAACCAGCCAATTAGCATGTTGGGGTGCTGCCAAACCAACCAATTAGCATGTTGGGGTGCTGCTGAACTGGCCAATCAGCATGTTGGGGTGCTGCAGAACCAGCCAATCAGCATGTTGGGGTGCTGCCAAACCAACCAATCAGCACGTTGGGGTGCTGCTGAACTGGCCAATCAGCATGTTGGGGTGCCAGCCAATCTGCATGTCGGGGTGCAGCCAAACTGTCCAATCAGCATGTTGGGGTGCTGCCCAACCAACCAATCTGCATGTCGGGGTATCAGCTCACTGGCCAATCAGCATGTTGGGGTGCCGGGCAGGCAGCCAATCAAGATGTTGGGGTTCCAGGCAGGTGGCCAATCAGCGTGCTGGGGCGCTGGGCAGGCGGCCAACCAGCGCTGCCAGCCCCGGGGAGGGGGTGCTCCCGCAGCCCCCGCTCCCGCCCCGCCGCCACGTGCCCTGTAATTAGCCGCTGGTTAATTGAGGGGCTCTGGGCCGTAATGAGCGGGTGGGCCGGGCAGCACAGCCCCGCGCTCCCGCACAAAGGGGCACCTGGCCCCCCGGCGCCGCGCCCCCCCCCGCCCCCCCCCCCCCCGCGGCCGGCCCCCCGCCCCCCGGGCCTGCCTGGCCCCACGCCCGCGGCGCTGCCCCCAGTTCGGCCGCACCGAGGTCATCGACAACTCCCTGAACCCCGACTTCGTGCGCAAGTTCGTGCTCGACTACTTCTTCGAGGAGAAGCAGAACCTGCGCTTCGACCTGTGAGTGCCACGGCCCCGCGGCCCCCCAGGCACCCGGCTGAGCTGAGGCTGAGCCAGGCGGCTGCTGGCGGCTGGGCCCATCTGGTCCCATCCCCAACCCCGTTGCCCACCCCCGTTCCCCATCCCCACGTGCCTCCGGTCCCACTCCCAGTCCCATCCCTCTCTCATCTCAATCCACATTTGCGTCCAGTCCCCGACCCCATCCCCATCCCTGTCACTGTCCCAGTCCCTGTCCCAGTCCCTGTCCCCATCCCTGTCCCCATCCCCATCCCCGTCCCCATCCCCGTCCCCATCCCCGTCCCCATCCCCGTCCCCATCCCCGTCCCCATCCCTGTCCCCATCCCCGCTGCCACGCTCCGTCCATCCCCCAGGTACGATGTGGACTCCAAGAGCCCCGACCTCTCCAAGCACGTGAGTACGGCACCAGCCCCGTGGGGCTGCAGGGTACGGGGACAGGGACGATGGGCTGGGGACGGGGCTGGGGCTGGGGACAGGGCTGGGGACGGGTCTGGGGACGCTGCACTGACCCCATGCTCCTGCAGGACTTCCTGGGCCAGGCTTTCTGCACCCTCGGTGAGATCGTGGGCTCGGCCGGCAGCCGCCTGGAGAAGCCGCTGACGTGAGCAGGGCTGGGAGGTGCGGGGGGGGGCGTGGGGGGGTGGCAGCGGGCTGGGTGCCCAGCGTCCCGCGGGTGACAGTGACGGCGATGGCGCCCGCGTCCTTATCTTGCGCCCCGGCGGTGTCAGGGATGGAGAGCAGAGCCCGGTGCAGATAGCACGGCTCCGGGCTGCTCCCCCTCAGGATGAGTGTCCCCCCCACCCCCAGCCCTGCCTCAGTTTCCCCATGGGGTCTGGCTGGGGGCTGCGTCCCCCCCCCCGTCACCCCGCTGCGTGTCCCCGCAGGATGGGGACGGTCACCGCGCACCCCCGCGGCAAGAAGCCGGCTCCAGCCCTATCCAACGGGTGAGCATTGGGGTGCCCCCCCGACTCCCCAGACACATGGGTCACTGCGCCCCAAGCCCCCCCCCCAGCCGGGACACTCGTGTCACCATGTGCCCCCCCTCACCGCCGGTCCCACAGGGGCATCCCCGGGAAGAAGTGCGGCACCATCATCCTCCTCGCCGAGGAGCTGGGCAACTGCAGGGTAAGCGGCGGCCCCGGGGGTGTGAGGACAGTTTGGGGACCCCCCCCCCTTCCTTGTGCCGCTGGGGGGGGGGGGGTTCTGTGGCAGTGACACCCCCTCGCCCCAGGACGTGGCCACGCTGCAGTTCTGCGCCAACAAGCTGGACAAGAAGGATTTCTTCGGCAAGTCCGACCCCTTCATGGTCTTCTACCGGAGCAACGAGGACGGGACGTGAGCAGCCCCGAAACGCGGCCGCTGGGGGGGGGGACGGGGACAATGCACCTGACACGGCCCTGCTGCCACCCGGGGGGGGGCACGGCCCCGAGACTGTCACAGGACCCCCCGTGCGTCCCAGGGGGGTGGGGGTGGCCCTGGGAGGGGGTCTCCGAGAGCCACCCCTGGGTGATGGGTGGGGGGGGGGGGGTCAGCCACTGGGGGGGTGACCACCCTGTGTCCCCCCCCGTCCCCGCAGCTTCACCATCTGCCACAAGACAGAGGTGGTGAGGAACACGCTGAACCCGGTCTGGCCGGCCTTCGCCATCCCCGTGCGCGCCCTCTGCAACGGCGACTACGACCGGTGAGCCCCCGGCACGGCGGGGCCGCCCCCCGCCCGCTGCCCCCCACCCCTCGCCTCAGGCTCCCCGTGTGAGCAATGGGTCAGCGCCCCGGCACGGCCCCCCCCGGCCCGGCACGGCCCCCCCCGGTCCGGCCCCGGTGCCGGTGAGCGGTGTCTCGGCGTCGCGCTGCCGCCGCCGGCTTGGCCCCGTGTCGGACGTTGCTGTGGCAACGGCGGATAAAAATATCCCACCGAAAAGGGCCGAGGAGGAGGAGGAGGAGGAGGAGGAAGGAGAAGAGGCCCACGGAGGCGTCAAAACAAACCCGCCGGGAGTGGGCGCTGGGGCTGTCCCCGCCGTCCCCGCTGCCACCCCCGGCGTGGGGCAGGGTGAGCGCGGGGCGGGTCTGGGGGTGCCAGCAGTGACCCCCCCGCTCCTTGCAGGGCCATCAAGGTGGAGGTGTACGACTGGGACCGCGACGGCAGGTGAGCCGGGGGGGGTGTCCGGGGCCACCCGCCACGTCCCCGCGCCCCGGGTGACGGTGACCCCCCCCGCCCCGCAGCCACGACTTCATCGGCGAGTTCACCACCAGCTACCGGGAGCTGGCGCGGGGGCAGAGCCAGTTCAACGTCTACGAGGTGAGGAGGGGGACAGGGCGGGGGGGTGGCTGCCGTGGCACCGGGGTGCCCCCCCCCTGCACCCACGGGTGCTGCACCGCTGGCTGTCACGGCCCTGGGGTGCCCCCGCTGCCCCCTGGCCGATGGTCTCCCCCCTGGCAGGTGGTGAACCCGCGGAAGAAGATGAAGAAGAAGAAGTACCTCAACTCGGGGACGGTGAGCGCCGGGCGGGCGGGCGCGGGGCGCCGCCGCCGTCCTGCTCAGCCCGCTGTCCCTGGCAGGTGACGCTGCTGTCCTTCGCCGTGGAGTCCGACCACACCTTCCTGGACTACATCAGGGGCGGGTGAGCCCTCGGCAGCCCCCGGTGAAATGGGCCCGGCTGGCGGCCGCGTCCCCGGGACCCAGCGGGGTGCCCTCAGCGGGTCCCTTGGGTCCCTCATGAAACCTCGGTGCTGGGAGAGGGAGCTCTGGAGGGGCGGGGGGCACGGCCGGTCCTTGGGCCTCCCGCCAGCTCCTCAGAGCCGCTTTCCCCATCCCAGGACCCAAATCAACTTCACGGTGGCCATCGACTTCACCGCGTCCAACGGTGAGCGGGGCCGCTGGCTGCGTTACGGTGACGCGTTTGGGTCGGGGGGCGCAGGACCACGGGCTGATCCCCCCCCCCCCATGCAGGCAACCCCTCGCAGTCCACCTCGCTGCACTACCTGAGCCCCTACCAGCTCAACGCCTACACCATGGCGCTCAAGGCGGTGGGCGAGATCATCCAGGACTACGACAGTGACAAGATGTTCCCGGCGCTCGGCTTCGGTGCCAAGATCCCTCCGGACGGGCGCGTGTCCCACGAGTTCCCGCTGGTGAGGCTGAGCCCCCCGGGGCATTGCGGGGGGGGGGAGGTGGCAGCGGCACCCCCGTCACCCGGCGCCGTCCCCGCAGAACGGCGATGCTGCCAACCCCTCGTGCAGCGGCATCGAGGGCATCCTGGAGGCCTATCACCGGAGCCTGCGCAGCGTCCAGCTCTACGGCCCCACCAACTTCGCCCCCGTGGTCAACCACGTGGCGCGGTAAGGACGGGGACGTCCCTGCCCCGAGCCCCCCCCCCCCCCCCCCGGTGGGCGGGGGTTGGGCCGGCCCCCCCCCCCCCCCTCCCACCGGGCTGTCCCGCAGCTCGGCCGCGGCGGTGCCCGACGGCTCCCAGTACTTCGTGCTCCTCATCATCACCGACGGCGTCATCTCGGACATGGCGCAGACCAAGGAGGCCATCGTCAACGTGAGTCCTGCGCCGTGGGGCTGGGGGGGTGCGGTGCCCGGCTGGGGGCACGGGGTGCCCCAAAACACTGGGGTGCGGCGTGAGGCTGGGTGCACGGGCTGGCTGCAAGGGGCAGCGACCTGCTGGGGGCAGGGGGTGCCCCAACGCACCGGGGTGCACTCCCTGCCAAGGGACACCCCGCGGTATTGGGGTGCAATGATGGGCCGGGCACAGGGGGTGCCCTGCTGGGGTGCTCCAACCAGGCAGACGCTCGGGGGGGGGGCAGGATGGGGGGCAGGGTGCAGTGACCTAAACACGAGCTTTTTCTGTCCTCTGCGCCCTCCTCCCATGCACCGGGCAGGAGGATCGGGTCCACGCTTCCCAGCAATTCGGCCGCCGGCCAGGGCAGGAGGGCGAGAAGCTTTTGTGCTTCTTGATTGCTGCTTTTTTAATATTTCGTGGCAGAGCCGTGGTGCGGGGGCGGCTGGGGGCAGCTCGGTGCCATCACCTGCACTGGGGCTTGCCCTCGGCCCCCGTCCTCCGGCTGCCAGCGCCGCGCCGGCCGGGCTGGGGGACGTGGCAGTGGCCTGGCAGCAGGCGCAGGGGACGCGCAGGGCTCCGGCTGCCGTGGCCGTGCTGAGTTTGGGGCTGGAGGCTGGGGGTCCCGGGGGGATGAGGGGCTCCTGGCCCCGGTGCTTTGGTCGGTGGGGCCGGGGCAGGGGCGTGCATGGGGCCCCGAGGCAGGATGCAGAGCGCAGGGGCGAGCACTGGATGCGCTCTGTGCCTCCGCGGTGGGCTGCGGAGCGCGGCACCCCCCCGGGCTGCACGTCACAGCACCCACGCGGGATGCACAGAATGGCACCCACGCGGGCTGCACGTCACAGCAGCCACGCGGGAGGCACATCGCAGAGCTGGGGCAGGCTGCACAGCACGGCACCCACGCGGGGTGCACAGCACGGCACCCACAGCACGGCACCCACAGCGCGGCACCGGGGCGGGATGCGTGGTGCCGGGTGCGGGATGCCCGTGGTGGCTCCGAGCGCAGGTGTTGGCAGTGCTGGGAGCAGCGGGTGTGCAGACAAAGCGCCGCGAGCTTCCGCGCTCCC
>CM021756.1:6689262-6711766 GCA_011075105.1 Heteronetta atricapilla | reverse complement strand
ACTTGCATCCACAGCTTTGGTGGAGACGTGAATTTGCACATTGGTTGTAGGAATAGTCTCCATTCAATCAGAAGACGGTGCTTTCTCGGTTGTGTTGGTACCGAGAGAATAGTCTTATCAGTTGCTTCCAGGGGAGCTGAAAAATTCAATAGGATGGAGAGTTAGGAAATAAATCTTTATTCGATAAGAGCCTGCTTTCTGCTATAAGATACAGAAGTACATTTCCATCCCAGAGCTTTTCCTTACCATTTCATCTTTGCTAATATAAAATCAGATTTCCTTTTTACTATCCACTTGAGTATCATTTTTGAACCCTGAACCCTGCTGGGCTCTCAGCTTCCTTTGGCATTGTGTCAGGGAATTTCAATGGCCAGTACCACTCCTAAAGCATGCTGATCCACCACATAAACATTTTACACAAAGTGACGGATTTTTTTTTTTAACTTTATTTTTCATCAGGAAGGAGGGAGAATGGATAAAGTTTTTAAAGTTACTGAACACAAGTATCATTCTTTGTACACATCCGTTCCTTGAGCAAACCAAGAGGAACCAAAGTATTACCTGGGGGCACCCACGCATCTCCATTGGCATCCAGGATCATCCCTGGAACGCCCAAGCATCTCCACACAGCAGCCATGCACCCCTTATAGCAAGTATGCATCTCCCTGGGGCACACAAGTGTCATCTTGGAGCGCCAAAACATCTCCCCACACTGTTCAAGCATTTCTCTGGAGCACCCACGCAGCTTCCTGCATCCTCAGGCATCTCAGCAGGGCACTCAAACATCTCCCTGGACACCACAGGCAGCTCACCCAGAGAGCCAGGCATTTCCAGGGATCTCAGACATCTCCCACAGCACTGGGATATACTGGCAGACATGAACAACACAGAAACCTGCTATCTGCTTCCTTAGGAAGACAGCTTTAAAAAGTGGGTATCGGCTCTACAAATTAGGTCACAGCTTGAGGATGGGACAAAAGTTGTGGTGACAAGCCCCTTTACCAAAGGGGATTCTTATCTGCTCATATTCTCCCCACTCAGGATTCATGCAGCGCATAAACACCAGCCCTTATCTGCTTTGGGACAACCTCCACGACGCCTAGCAATTTTCCCCAATTCTAATTTCCTCATTCTAATTGCTAATTGCCCTCATTCTGCTCTCCCCTCAAGATGGTCCTTACTTATGCCCTCTCCAACTCATGCAAAGGAACCTTCTTCCTCATGTACCTGGGGCCACTCTTACCCATTTCCCCTGCTGGAGCCTAGGATAAGCACTTCCCTCCCGTGGGGGACTGGCAAACCATTGTTACACTGCAATAGCATGGATGGGAAATTCTAATACTGCATTTTGAAGCAATTTCAGTAGTTGCTTATCCGTGGCTAGCTACTTTATGTCAACCTGCTAACTTCAGCTTTAAAGTCATCACTTCAAGAAATAAAGATCCTTTTCAGGTTCCTAATACATCAAAGAGCGCCAAAAAAAACATTAAAAAAATCCTCAAATAAAAGCCCTCAAACCCATCATTCAAATTGTTAAAACAACATTCATAACCAATAGTACTAGCAGGTCGCCAGTGTGGGATCTAAACCCGCGGATCTAACCCTAACCCTAACCCTAACCCTATCCCTAACCCTAACCCTAACCCTAATGCTAACCCTAACGCTAACCCTAAACCCGAACCCTAACTCTAACACTAACCCTAACTCTAACCCAAACCAGAACCCGAACCCTAACCCTAACCCTAATCCTAACCCTAACCCTAACCCGAACCCAAACCCTAGACCCTAACCCTAACTCTAACCCTAACTCTAATCCGAACCCGAACCCAAACCCGAACCCTAAACCTAACCCTAACCCTAACCCTAAGGTTAAGCAATGAGTGTTGTCTATGTATTTATTCTTAATCAGTCACTCTCTAATTTCTAATCCCATGTTTCACCCCAACCCTAACCTCCCCCCCCCCCTAATTCTAACCCTAACCCTTGACTAACCCTAACCCTAAACCTAACCCTAAACCTAACCCTAACCATATACACTAACCCAAACCCCAAAACCTAACACTAACCCTACCCCTATCCGTAACCCAAGAGTGGTATGCCCCGCGGAGTGTGAGGCCCCCGCGGACACCTAACCGTAGTCCAAACCCTAAACCTAACCCTAACCCTAACAGTAACCCTAACCTTAAAGCTAACCCTAACCCTAACCGTAACAATAACCCTAACCCCAACCCTAAACCTCACCCTAACCCTAACACTAACCCTAGCAGTAACTCTAACCCTAATGACCCTAGCCCTAACCCTAGCAGTAACCCTAAACCTAACCCTAACCCTAAACCTCACCCTAACCCTAAACCCTAACCCTAACCCTAGCCCTAGCCCTAGCACTAGCCATAGCCCTAGACATAGCCCTAGCCCTAAATCGTAACGACAACCGTAACTCTAAACCTAACCCTAACACTACTGCTAACCCTAGCCCTAACCCTAACCCTAACTCTAACCCTAACCCTAACACTAATACTACCTCTAAACCGTAACCCTAACCCTAACTCTAACCCTAACGCTAACTCTAAATGTAGCCCTAGCCCTAACCTTAACCCTAACTCTAACCCCAACCCTAACCCTAACCCTAACTCTAAACCTAACCGAAACCCTAACCCTAAGCCTAACCGTAAAACTAACCCTAACCCTAGCCCTAACCCTAACCCTAGCCCTAAAACTAACCCTACCCTAACTCTATTCCTAACCCTAACGCTAACCCTAACCATAACCTTCACCCTAACCCTAACCCTAACCCTAATGACCCTAGCCCTAACCCTAGCCCTAGCCCTAACCCTAACCCAAACACTCACCCTAACCCTATCACTATCACTAAGCCAAAAGTGGTATGCCCCGCGGAGTGCGATGCCCCGGCAGAGGCCTAACCCTAACCCTAACCCTAACCCTAACCCTAACCCGAACACTAACCCTAACACTAACCCGAACACTAACCCGAACACTAACCCTAACACTAACCCTTCCCTTCCATTAGACACTAGGCACCTTCCTGCAGCACCCACACATGTCCCAGGGCAACCAAGGTTGAAATCGAGATCCCAGGGTGCTCCAGGGACATGCTTGCGTGCCCTGAGAAGATCCTGGTGTGCCCAGGGACATTTTGTCTCCTCCAAGGCACTGCAGGGCTCATCCAGGGAGGTGCTTGTGTGCCCCAAGGCCATGTTTAGTTTCCAAAAGGAGCACCTTGCTTGTTCCAGGGGGATACCTGGTGACTCAGCCAAACACTAAGCAGACCTGGGGAGATGTCTGCATGCCTCAGGAGGTGCTTGTGTCCCCTGGGGATATGCTTGGGTGCCTCATGGAGATGGATGGGTCCCAATGGGTGATGTTCCTGTTCTCCAGGGAGGGTTTTGGGTCCTCCAAGGAGATGCTGCTTTCCTGGGGGAGATGCTTGGGTCATCCAAAGAGGTGTTGGGATGAAACAGGGGACGTACTTCTGTGCTTGAAAGCTGTGCTTTGGTGCCCTGGGGAGATGCTGAAGTGCTCTAGGTAGGTTCTTGACTTTACCAAAGACATGTTTTTTTTTGGTGTAGGAGAGTATTTCAGTGCATCTGGAGTGAAATGCTTGAATGCTAAGAGGAGATGCATGGGTCCACCAGGAAAATGATTACGTCCCCTGGGAGGATGCCTGTAAGGTGCTGGTGCACCTCACAGAAGCTCTTGGGTGCCAAGGGAGGTGCTTCCCATCTCCAGTGAGCTGTTTGGGTGCTCCACGTGGTGTTTTGGAGCCCTGGGGAGATGCTTGGGTTCTCCACTCAGATGTAGGAGTGCGATGGGGAAATTATTGGGTACTCCAGTCAGGTGCTTGGGTCTTCCAGGGAGGTGCTTCTGTGCTGCAGGGAGATCCTTCGGTGACAGGGGCAGAACCTTTGGTGAACAGGGGATAGCTTTGTGTGCTCCAGGGAGGCTTTTCTTCTGCCCCACACGTATGCTTATGGACTGAAGGGAGATGATTGTGTGCCCTGGGAAGCGAATCATAGCCCCAGGCACCCAGGGAGCTTCCTGAGGAACCAAGCACCACCCCAGAGAACCCAGGCGTCTTCCTGAGTCACTCCAGCAGCACCAATGAGTACCACCTCTCAGGAAATGCCAACATCTTCCTGGGCAACCCAAGCACCTCCCTTGGACGCACTAAGCAGGAAAGAGCAATGCTAAATAACCATGAGAGACATAATGCACAAATACTGCATAACAGTGACAGAAATTGCTCTAAGACAAAACAAAAATTACCTCCACCAAATCCCTTTTGTCATAGTCTTCCCCATGTTTGTAAATACATTGATGAATCGTGCCATATACTTTTTCCAAGTGAAATACGTCAGATCCCTTGCTTAGCTCAATGACAGTGCGGAACAGTTTCTGAAGAAAACAACAGAAAAAAAAAATTAGAAGAGCACGAGATACTTTGAATACCCTCCTCATGCTTCCAGATGTTAAACAGTAATACAATTGTCATCCTACGTTTTTACACGATTAAACAAAACAGGATGCATCGGGGAACAGATTAAATATCCCATGAGATTTCAGTGGAGAAAATGAGTTCATTTTTCATACTTCAGAGAAAGGAAAGGCTTACATTTCAGACAATCTTTTATTACTAATCAATCTGTCACCTCTATGGCCATAATTGCAAGTCAGCTGCTTCCAAACAGCAGGGAAGGACACAATCCTCTTTGTAGGATAGCTGCTGACACAGCAAAGCTGCTGCTGCATTTCATTAGAGAAGCTATTGCAGCAGTGCACGGCCCTCTAAAAAGCATGTTTGGAAGCTAGGCTACAGATCTTGTAGATACAGCTGTGCCAGCTGGGGAAGGAAGCATCCCATGGTGATTCCCTTTACCCGTTAGCCAAATGTGTATCATGCCTACAACTCTGCTGGCACAACAGATTGCTCAAGCGCCCAAAGCAAAGTTAGATTAGTCAACTCAATCCTACCTTTCAGTTCAGGGCTGGACAAATAGGGTGACTGCTTGTAGCAATTACCAATCTCTCTTGAAGGCGTTTCTATTACCAAAGATACAGAGATGATGATCTCTGGCACAGCAGCAGTGACAAGCTAGTGGCAGCACCTTCTTCCACTGCCACAGCTGATCATTATCGTTGTGAGACTCCATGCATGTAGCTTTAGAGAGCAGCCATGCCAAATGGAAATACTACTGCCCCCTGGAAACACTGCTGCTTAGTACCTTATCATCAAAGTCTGCCTCTGCCTCCCTCAGACCAGCTAGCACAGAACTTGAGGATTGCCCTCAACTTCAGCCTATACAACGTGGAGATAAACACACACAAAACACACCCAGAGCGCTTTCAGCTGCAGGAAATCGAAAAGGAAGATCTGAGAAAGGTTGAGGTGTCATGTGAAACTGTACCTAACTGCTGCCATATGGATGGCTGCACACTGATCAAGAAGTTCATCAAGTTCTAGGCCAAAGGAGCAAACAACATTAGTCCAACAACTTCTTCAGGTTTACCTGGCTGACTCTGTGGAACACCTCTATGGCTTTTCCGGATATAGTGGCAGACATGAACAACAGAGAAACCTGCTATCTGCTTCCTTAGGAAGACGGCTTTAAAAAGTTAATATCGCCTCTACAAATGAGGTCACAGCTTAAGGATTTGACAAAAGTTGTGGTGACAAGCCCCTTTACCAAAGGGGATTCTTATCTGCTCATATTCTCCCCACTCAGGATTCATGCAGCACATAAACACCAGCCCTTATCTGCTTTTTGCCAACCTCCACGATTCCTAGCAATTTTCCCCAATTCTAATTTCCTCATTCTAATTGCTAATTGCCCTCATTCTGCTCTCCCCTCAAGATGGTCCTTACTTAAGCCACCTCCTACTCATGCAAAGGAACCTTTTTCCTCACGTACCTAGGGTCACTCTTACCCATTTCCCCTGCTGGAGCCTAGGATAAGCACTTCCCTCCCGTGGGGGATTGGCAAACCCCCATTACACTGCAATAGCATGGATGGGAAATTCTAATACTGCATTTTCAAGCAATTTCAGTAGTCACTTATCCGTGGCTAGATAGTTTATGTCAACCTGCTAACTTCGGGTTTAAAATCATCACTGCAAGAAATAAAGATCCTCTTCAAGTTCCTAATAAATCAAAGTGTGCAAAAAAATATTAAAAAAATGCCCAAATAAAAGCCATCAAACCTATCATACAAATTGTCAAAACAACATTCATAACCAATAGTACTAGCAGGTCGTCAGTGTGGTACTGTGAAATTCAACAAGGCCTTTTACCCTCAAAATTAGGCAAAGCATCTGTCTCCTAAACTACAGCTGACCAAAAGCAAACCGTAGCCTACAGAAATCTACATGAGGTGTGGACACTAAACAGTCCCAGTGCATTATAGGTTGACTACTTCACAATCTTTCTGTCCTTCCACGTAATTCTTTTAATTGGATTGGTTAACAATTGACTTAATTTGCAATTGTCCTGATCACAAGAGGTCCTATGTGAGTATTAAAAAAAAAAGTTGAAATTAGATATACTTTGAGCTCATGGTGATCCACAATAACTACAATGTCTGGCTCCGTAGAAGCTTTCACAGTGTTCTCAACACTCACCTGTTGCTGTTCTACCTGAGAATGTCCAGTAGGAGTCATCTGAAGTGTCCAAGAATCTGCTATGACACTCATTTCTTCAGCCAGTTTCCTCTTTATCTAGAATACAGTCTCACTGAAGTACCCTGTACCTGCAAAACAAGCTCTTTCTACAAATAAAGAGACAGAATTGTTATTGTCTTCACTGAGAAATACTTGGCTTCTCCCTTCTTTCCACCTAAAGTCACTGCTCCAGAAAAATCAGAAACTAAGACAAAACAAACAAGCAAAAAAAACAATCAAACAAAAAACACTAGAGAAAAGGGTAATAGCGGAAAAAAAATAGTGATGTTGCCAATTCAGGTTAGGAAATACATCTTACACTGCAACACTAGGGCAGAAGTCTCCTATTCCACATGTTACTTTGGATCCACCCATCTTGAAGTGCAGCTTATAACTGCACATAATGCTGCTCATTACTGGAAAGTGCCTCGTACAATAAAAGAATGTCAGTGATTGCTGGTTTTCAGTTAGGTACAGTTTGAAAAAACAGACTTTAGACTCAAAATCCAGCACCTCCAGAAACACATGGGCTTGGCTTGCATAATTAGAGGAGCAACATCATCACGGAATAAACCGGGTGATTAATTTTGGGAGCTGTAACAGAAAAAATAGAGTGAAACAGAAGGCTAAAGCTAATCCTCCTCAGCAAGAATAAGCTGCTAAATGACCTGTTGGACTTTTCACTTACCATTTGAAGTTTGCTCTTCAGAATTCAGAGGTTCCCATCTTAGTGCTGAATGTCCAAGAAGCTTGGCGCTCTCCTTTTCAGCATCAGGTTCAGTCATATCAAAATCTCCCCCGCTTCTCTCATTGTCTAGCACAGAAAATGCTACTTCTTTGCTATTTGTCTGTTGTTCTTTAAGAACATTTTCACTTTCTTCCAGAAACTAATTTTGTGTGGATTCAGCTTCAGCTTGATATATGTCAGAAATATGTTTTTCCAGAAACTCTTCTTCACCGCTACCATTTGGTCATCTTCCAGTACTTTATTCTCTTTATCGAATTGAAAACTCCTTCTTCTCTTTGCTGCAGTACCTGCAGATTTGTTCCTTCTGTGCTTTCTTTCTGACACACCTACAAAGAGACTGCATAAAACGTAATCCAAAACATTCCCAAAAGAATTTTTTCTTCAAAATCTTCATCTTACTTGACTGACAAGGAAAACAAAGGAACTCAGGTACCTTTGTCTGTATCCCTACATATGTTGAGAAAAGAGTTGGAAGTTAATGGGGTCAGGTTGCTATTAGATTAAAAACCAAAACAAACCAAACAAACTACATAATTTAATTCACAGAACAATCACCTTCAAGATTTTACATGCAGAGGATTATTTGTGTGCTTCCTGATTCAGTTCACCTTTTGTGAAAAAACAAACTTTGTGGTTTTGCCCAACAGAAAAGCCCAACATTCGTGTTATTCACAAAGTATGCAAAAGGACATGGGTGAAGTCCATGGCAAAATTCCCACTCACGCTACCTAGACTTCCCTCCTTCAACTGGAAATCACGGTTTGAGGTAGCAAAGATTTCAGCATTTGGGGGAGGGAGGGGTGGAGTGGGGGAAAAACACAATTTTGCATAATTAAAACCTAGTTGAGTATTCAGAAACTGCCATACACAACATTTTTACCTCAAGAATTAGCAGTTTAGGGACTATTAAATGTCAGCTGGGTCATCAAAGCCCATTTTTTATACTGTGAACTGATTTTCTTTGAACTTTGGGCTTTGTAAATTCCCTGAAACATCTGTTAGTGGCAAGTCTCTGAGTAACATCCCTCAAGAAAATTCTAAGTTCACGCAAGGTATCCTCCTCTTCCTCCTCCAGCACTCCTACTGCTGCCTCTGTTGGCTCTTGAGGCTCAGGTGGTGATGCTACAGGCAGGACTTCCGATGTCCAGCAAACTTCAAGTAATCAGGAAAAATTAGCCACTTCACAGTACTCAAATACAAGCATATGAAAAATTACTGATAGAAAATGACCAGCAAATCAAATACCAAATAGCTAGGAACTTCCAGTTCTTACTGTACTTACTTCTTATATCCTCACCTGCTTTCTTTACAGGAGGCTGAGCACTTTGATTTAGAATTAGGGCTTCCAAAAATGTTGCTCTGTCTTCCTTACCAGGCAACTCGATGTTGTAAACTTCTCCAAATTCCTTAAGAAATAATTTGGGGATCTAATGCAGAAGGAGAAAAGACATTTCAGTTTTAAGGCCACAAAAAATCATATTCTATTCCAAAAAGATGAGTACCTGTTAAAATTAACAATAACTTGAAGAAGACAAACTGAAAAGTTCTCTTCTTGCCCTTAAAAGGCTGGATTTTCACAGCTTGGCATGGCAAGTTCAAATATCACCTCTAAGAAACACCTCTAGAATTACATCTCAATGAAGGGATTGTACGATACGCTGATCAAGTAATGGCATTCACCACATCCAAGATCACTTCCTTCATCTTTACTTGCCTTGCTGTCCTTTACTTAGAACCTTTATGGCTATAGAGGGAAGAGAAAGGCTTCGGGAGACAAGTGAGGGCTTTTTGCTGAGTTTTTATTTCTGTACCAAAAGAAGGTGTCTGAAGTAGCTAGCACTTCTCGGGTTTCCTCCATTTTTCAGTTTCTAGTATCAAAAGGTAGGTAAGGAAATTAAACACTTTAGAAGGAATTTAGAACCAAAAAACTTCTTTTTTAGCACAAAAACTTCTGCGGAAACTGAAGCACTTTCAAAGCAGCTAACAATAAACACATCTAGGTGAGACCCATTCTCTCCCCCAATAACTGAGACAAAATAATCAGAATGAGAGCAGCGTGTTCCTGTTTTGAACACCTTCCTTTAATGTAAACTCTCACAAGTCAACCAACATACGCCTGTACATTAACTACAGTTTGTTTAGGAACACAACTACAAATTGATTTCAAAGTTACTCGAGCAGAAATAGGAACTCAGCTTTCCAGCTTGGAAAGCTTTGGCCTAGATCAAGAAAGAAGCTGAATTTTTTATTACAGCGTTTCAGTTCTCTACTAAATTGCAATATGAGCAGTTTCCCTGGTAGAGCATGAAATGGCAGACTGTCAGAAGAACTCTCTTCAGGAAAAATATCTTTTTCTCCTTTACATTTCAAGCACTGCATATTCTTGACTAAACCACTTTGTAGTCACCACAGTTATTGTCTTCAGGAAATTTACTATTTTCATGTGTGAGAATGGGGTCAAAGTCGCTTGCTTGACTCAGAAAAAACCTTAAGCAAATGCTTTCACAGTACTCTTTATCTCCAAGCAATTTTTAAGAGATTTGTTAGGGTGCCTAAGTAATAGCTGAGTATGCATTCAAGAAAGCACAGCATTTTGATGCTGAAAGCATTCCTAAATTCAGAAGAAACTGAAGAAATTGTAAGAAAAGTATTGGCAGAAATAGCTCTCGTGGAAGATCTGAGTGACACGCATCAGATGTAGCAAGCTGCAAAACTGGAGAAAATGCTGGAATGTTCTGTAGTAGAGTTAGAGAAGTAAGTTTCAAGGCAGGTCCAACGTTGTCCCACGTTGGAACATTGAATGGATATCTGGGACAGAAATTATACTTGGTGCTATCTTCTGAGCAGTTTGGATCAGCTAGTGAAAAGGAAAGCTTGGATAAGGAAACTAAAACATGTAGAATAGCCTGTTAAGACCTAACTATCCAGTCATGGAATGGCTTTGTCCTTACTTGTACAGCTCTCAAATGTTTTAATAAAAAGGTACAACTATTTTAAGATAGTGACGCCAAACTACAAAATGGATTTCCTGCCTAAAAGTAAAAACACCACATCTGATTATTTCTTCGAGTTAAAACCACATCAGTGTGCAAATTAAGCGGTTTGTGAATTTTCATGCTTTGATTGCACATCCTGCAACAGCACAACTTGTAGATGTACAAGTAAAAACAAACAGAAGCCGTAAACCTTGGTTGCCTTACAAATGTAATAAAAAACAAGGCTACAAAAAGTACATGACACAGAGTCTGGTACAGAGCCATCTACTGGGAGCATACAGTCTTAAGAGGCAATGAACGCTACTCTCTGGATCCCACTGAGATGAGCAACATTGCTTTCCACAAGAGAGGTCTCTTAGCAGCACCTCCCAGCTTCCTGAGTTGCTAGCAACAGCCTCACTGTAAAGTCTAGTATGGAAAAGGTGGACATGTACATCACCCATATTGTTTATAGTTTTATCTAAAAGAAAAGTGGATTTTCAGACAGAAGCAAACATAACAGCACATGAAAACAAGGCCACCTTCATTACCACTGAATTTTGCTTCCCTTACTTGCAACTCAATTGATCCTTCACATACCGTCAATGAATCCTATGAGAATACAAAGAAAAAAGATACTTCTCCACATATTTCTGCTGGCAGTGCAACACTCTAGTGGGTTTACAGGGCAAGGCTTTGGTAGCAGGGAGCCATAGGGGTGGCTTCTGTGAGAAGAATCTAGAAGCTGCCCATTGTTAGGTAAGGGTCCTGCTGCTGACCAGAGCTGAGCCAGTAAGTGATGTTGTTTTGTGCCTCTGTGAGAGCATATTTAAGACAGGGAAAAAAAACGCTGCACCCCACAGCAGCTGGGAGAGTGAGAGGAGTGAGGAACAGCCTTGCAGGTGGCAAGGTCAGCAAAGAAGGAGGGGGAGAGGTGCTCCAGGCACCAGAGAAGTCCCCTGCGGCCTGTGGTGAGGACCATGGTGAAGCAGGATGTCCCCCTGCAGCCCATGGAGTACCACAGTGGAGCAGGTGGACCTGCACCGACGGAGGCTACGGCCTGTGGAGGGCCCCTGCTGGAGCAGATTCTGGGCCGGAGCTTTAGCCTGCGTAGAGGAGATGACGCAGGAGCAGGTGACCTGGCAGGAGCTGCTGCCCGTGGGGGAACCCAGGTTGGAGCAGTTTGCTCCTGAGGGATGGACCCCGTGGTACGGACCCATATCTGGAGCAGTTCTTGAAGAGCTGCTGCCTGTGGGCAGCCCACGCCGGATCAGTTCAGCAAGGACTGCATCCCATGGGAGGGACCGCACAGCACAAGGGATGACAGTGACCAAGGAGTGGCAGAGAAGCAGCGCTATAGACTGACCATAACCCCCATTACCCCGTTTCCCTGCACCACTCAGGGGGAGGAGGTAGAAGAGGGTGGATGAGGGGGAAGGCACTCTTGGTTTCTTTCCTTTATTTCTCACTTCTCTAGCTTGTTAGTAATAAGTGATAAATCTTACTATCTCCCTATGCAGAGTCTGTTTTGCCAGTCACAATAATTACTGCGCAATTGCCCTGTCCTTATCTCAACCCTTGAGCCCTTTTCATCGTATTTTCAACCTCCTCCTCTTTGAGGAAGGGGAGTGAGAGAGCACTTGTGGTGGAGCTTGGCTGCCCACTCAAGTAAAACCACCACCCAAGCGTGCCTGGTAACTCAGCATCGCGCTTGGGTTTCAAGTCAGGTTCAGGGAAAGCTTCCAAACATCAGTGGCTTTGGGCATCTCCTCACTGCATTACTCGCTAACATATTCTAATTTATAACACTGTAGGAGTCCCTCCTATTTGCAAGAACCATTTTCAATTATTTTGGGTCCTGCAGACTTCAGAAAACCCATGTCATGGACAAACCTGAGGAAAGCAACAGATTCCTTTGTGCCTACATACAAGATGGAATTCACACTGCTCTGTCCCCAAGCCTTCAAGGAATTCATAAAATATCCTCCTGTTTGCACCTACCTCTCTTTACAGAAAAGTCATCAATGAGTGAAGGAGCTGATGAGGTCAGAAGTTTTGGGGGCCAAATGAAATAGATGTCCAAGTGCCATCTTCTTCCGTAACCAGCATAAATGGGTATCCTAGGGAGTTACAGACACCTGCAGTAGGTTCTCTTTTGGTCTGATTTTGGCTTTGTCAACTGCCTACATTAAGACGACAGAGGAGAGAAGGAAGAAAAAGAATTCTTGGAAGTTCTTGAAATTCTCAATGGGAAGAGAAGAATTCCCACTGAGAGTGGGAAATTTCACCACATTTATAAGCCAGTGTTCCATGGTATGCAAAGAAAAGCCTGTGGACCACACGCAAGATCCAGATCCCCCAAGTCTGTTGCGTATCATATTCTCATGGGTCTGGATATACACCCATTTCCTAACTTGCTCATCCTGATTGCTCAAAAGCATGCGCAATAGCTCAGTAACCAAAGGCGAAAAGATACCTCAAAGGGGTTGGGAAAAAGACACATTGATTTTAGAAAAGCAGAAGACTTTCACTGAGAAAAGCGATTCTAGTTTTAAGGTACCGCTACCAATGTTACGGTTAAGAAACATTTCTTGGTAATGGGATGGGAGATTCATAGCCAAATATTATCATGTATATAATAAAGGAAGGCATAAATAAATGATAGAAAGATGGAGCAGAGACAAGACGGGCCTTGAGAGATAGAACAGGAACAACTTGAGCCTTGTTAAGAAGATAAGGTGGATAAGGTGGGTTAGGACTGAAGCCAAGAACTCATTAAAGTCAAGAACTGAAAAGGAGCATGCGCCAAGGAGAAAAAGTGAAAAGTTTAACTCTGAGGATGACTCCTTACTTCATCTGGATGACCCCTGGGACAACCACCAGAGAGCACCGCGCAAGTGTGAATGGGAGGAGAAATAATTAGCATATGAAGTGAGGCCGATGTCATAAATATTAATGAATACTAATGAATATGTAACTTTTAGGATATTAATAGCGATCGGGATGTAACGGGACTTGAAGCCAGATTTGGGCGCCTGCCCCTGGTTTCCAGCGCTGAATAAAGCACCTTCATATAATCACCTTGTGTTTATGTGTCTGCTACGCTAACAGGGGGACTAACCTGGGTTGCCGGCGTGGTTCCCTGGCAGCGCCAAGGGGCCCGCTGGGTTTTCCTGGTGTAGTCGCTGTGACACCCTGGGGCCCGCCGGGTTTTGCTGGGCAGGGTCCACCGGGGGTCACCTGGTGGGGTCCACGGTGGCGCTGGGTGGCCTGCCAGGAGTCGCCAGGTGGGTTCCAGCAGGGGTCGTGTAGCGGGGGTCAGCGGCGGAGCCTGGGGGCCCGCCGGGCATTGCTGGGCCTTGGCTGAAGGGGCCTGCAGGGCATCGCTGGTGGGGTTCCAGTGGGATGACCACTGCAGGTCACCAGACAGGGATCTGCCACGGTGCCTGGGGATCAGCGGGCAGAAATCTGCTGCATCTTTCAGGGGCTCTATGGGTTTCACCGGCAGCGTTCCGCTGGGGTCCCAGCCAGGGATTGCCAGGCGGGGTCCATCGCATGCCCTAGGCCTGCGGTGCCAGGGGTCTGTGGAGGGTCTCTGGTGGGAGTCTGCCACCATGCCAAGGGTCTCATTTTTGACCGCCGGGAGTAGCCCAGAAATCCTCTGGGGGTCCGCCAGGGATCCGCTGCACAACCCGGTGTCACTGGCGGGAGTTGACAGGCGCAGTCGACCGCTTCAGCCGGGGGCCCACAGGGTGTCCTTGGCAGGGGTATATGTGTGTGTTTCTGCAGGTAGGGGTGTACAACAAGGGTGTGTGTGTGTGTGTTTCTGGGGATAGGGGTGCACAACAAGGGGGGGTTGTGTTTATGGGGTTATGGGTGGAACAAGGGGGGTGGTGTTTCTGGGGATAGGGGTGCTGTGTTGGGTCTGTCTGGGATGGAGATGGTGATGAAATATCTATATACTAAACTATGTGGGACCTGTGTGACACAAATGTTATGGAATAAGGGGCGGAGGTTGTGTTGGGTCTGTCTGGGATGGAGTCACCTTTCCCTGCAGCAGCCCACAGAGTACTGTGCTCTGCTCTCGTAGCTGGAACAGCACTGGTATCACTCCCGTGTTGTGTCTATTGCTGCATAGTGCTGGTACAGCATCAGAACTCCCTCCAAGCCCCCAAGAGCCAGCAGGCTGGGGGTGGGCAATTGATGGGGAGGAGACATCATCAGGGCAGCTGACGTAAACTGACCAAAGGGCTATTCTAGGACACCTGATGTCACACTCAGCAATAAAAGGGGACTGTCATGGGGGAGGGGCTCTCCTGAACAACCGGTACGTGTTTTGAGGCCCTGCTTCCCAGGACATGGCCGAACATCGCTCGTTGATGGGAAGTAGAGAATAACTTGTTTTCCTTTCTCTCTGTGCTTCCGCACGGCCTTGTTGTTTCTTTTGTTTCTTTTTCTCCCTGTTCCCCTTCCCTTTAATTAAATAATTCTCATCTCAAACCTCTAGGTCCTGGTGGTAGGGGTATGCAACAATGGGGCGGGGATATGTTTCTGGGTGTAGATGTTTGCAAGAAGGGGTGGAGGTTGTTTGTGTTTCTGGGGATAGGGCTGCACAACAAGGGGGGGGGGTGATTCTGAGGGTAGGGTTGTACAACAGGAGGGGGTGTTTTGGGGGCTAGTTCTGCGCAACAAGGGGGTGGGTGTTTATGGGGGAAGGGGTGTGCAACAGGGGTGTGCATGTGTGTGTGTGTGTGTATTGCTGAGGGTAGGGGTGTGCAACCAGGGATGTGTGTGTGTTTCTCAGGGTAGGGGTGTACAAAGAGGTGTGTGTGTGTGTGTTTTGGGGCTAGGGCTGCGCAAGGAGGGGGGTGGTGTTTCTGGGGGTAGGGCTGCGCAAGGGGGGGATGTCTCAGAGGGCAGGGCTGCACAACAAGGGGTGAGTACAGTTAGTGCTGTAAGGGTTTTTAGGGTTAGGGCTGTAAGGGTTCTGTCAGTAAGAGAAAAACTCTTGAACTCTCTAAAGAGTTTAAAGAAAGGGAGCTGCAAGAGTTTGTAGGGTTAGGGCTGTAAGTGATGTCTAAGTAAAGGAAAGAAACTCTTCAGTTCTCTAGAAAACTCAGTAAGTTATTTTGCTGCAGAAAGAGGAAAATGCATATACTCCCAGTGAGTCAACAACAGCTTTTACATGATTTGTTGTCTGACAGGAAAGTACTCCTCACAGTAGACCTTTTTGGGAACACACATGTATAAAACATGGGGAAAAGTGGGGGCCATGCAGGCCACAACAGAATTAGACTTAATCATCTAACCTTTCTACCTGCACAAGCCAGGACAGGCATCACAATCTCACACCTGCACTTAGTTTAGAATTTCAGCTAGAATTTGGCATAAGGCGCTCATGCCTCTTACAAGCACCCAGGATTGAGAATACATTTCAGCTGTGGTGAGCAGCACTGCTGCTGCTGTGTGAGCAAACTTAAACTGCTTACTGCCTGGAGAAAATGATTTCAAGGTCTTACTGCTTTTGAGACCCCACCTGGAACACTGTGTTCAGCTGTGGAGCCCCCAGGAACAAGGAAGACATGGGCCTATTAGAACAAGTCCAGAGAAGAGCCAAAAAAGATGACCAAGGGGCTGGAGCCCCTCTCCTACAAGGACAGGATTAGGGAGTTGAGGTTGTTCAGCCTGGGGAAGAGAAAGCTGCAGGGAGACCTTATAGCAGCCTCTCAGTACCTAACAGGGGCCTACAGGAAAGGTGGGGAGGAACTCCCCAGGGACAGTAGTGATAGGGCAATGGGTAATAGCTTTAAACCAAAAGAGAGCAAGTTTAGATTATACATCAGGAAGAAGTTCTTTACTCAGAGGGCACTGAGGCACTGGAACAGGTTTCCCAGAAGCTGTAGATGCCCCATCCCTCAAAGTTTTTACGGCCAGGCTGGATGAGGCTTTGAGGATCCTGGTCTGGTGGGAGGTGTTCCTGCCCCTGGCAGGGGGTCTGGAATTACATCATCTTTGAGGTCCCTTCCAACCCAAACCATTCTGAATTTGTTGCTGGATGGCAAGGTGTTCTAGGGGAAGAGCTAGTCTCAGGAAAACTTCCTCTTGCTGCCCCTTCCCATCTCAAATGGCCACTTCCTGGGGAATTTGGTTCTTCAGGAGGTTAAGTAAAACATTATAGTGAGGGTGAGGAATTATCATTACTCCCATAGTTATTTGCTGCCAGGCCACAAAGTTGATTTCAGATTTTTAAAAAAAAAAAAAAGGAAAAAGAAAGGAAGTATGTATTCTTTCACACACTTTCTTTTCCTGTAGAATAGATGTAGTAGCTTCAGCAGTACCCTTCCTCCGGAAACGATTCCCAATGCCTGCTCAGACACTGGGGAGGAAAATGACAGAGAGAACAATGGAGGAGAGCCACGTGATATAAATAAAGGAAAGAAGGGTTATGGATTAAGGGAAAGTCACTACATTAGAAAAAAAAAATGGTGCTATCTAAAAACTGGTTAAGGGTTTGGGACCTGCAGGTGCTGCCTACACCTGCGTATGTTGCAGTCATGCCTGTTGCGCTGAGCAAAATGGGGAGAGCTTCTTTGCTGAATGCAGCATGTTAGAGCATGCGCCATTGCCTGGAACAAAAGCATGGACTTCCACTGTGTGGGACTTCTTCCCTATTGGTCTGTGGTCTACCTGATGGTTTTCCATAACCTGTGTACGTTTAAAAAAAAACACAAAAAACACCTACATTAAGAGTGGCAAGGCAGATCCTCATCTGGGGACTCCGGCTCATCAGTGACATCACCAACACCAAACAAAGCATTGTGAGTGCTTCGGGTCGGGGCTGTTGCGGCGAGCCTCACAGCCGGGAAGGAGAGCAGATCCGATACACCTCTGGCAGGTCTGTGTCAGCCCTCTGCCCTGGTGTCCTCGTTAGCAGTGAGAGTTTGACTCCTGTGTTCCCAGCTTTCGCTTCTGCACTGACTGTGTGGCAAAGCCAGGGAGCTGGTTCCTCAGCTGGAAGAGGAAGAGGAGTGACCTCAACTGTGCTGAGGTAAAGCAGAAATGTTGAAAAGACTTGTCAAAGATGCGGGTTGTACCAGTGCAGCCGCTGCAGCTGATCCTGGAGCACTGGAGAAGACAGAGTGGGGTTTCTTCATGAAAAGAATGCTATAAAAGTGTTTTCATGCCAGAAATTAGGACAAATACCACTGTTGTGTAGACATCCTCTATTGACCTGGCACACTAGCATTACAGCATACCTGGCACACTCTTTGTATTGTTTTTGTTTGGTTGTTGTTGTTGTTTTTAAAAAAAAAAAACAAAAAACAAAAAACAGTGTGAAGTGTGTTTTAGTCAGTGCAGGCCAGAAACCTGCTTTGCCACTTCCACATCACAGCAGTGCTTGCAGACCATGCATCCTGGATGCCAGGCCAGGACCTAAATCCGATGGTGCTATTGGTAAAGTGAAGCTCAAGAAGCACTTCTGTGTTTTTCTGCTCTTCCATGTGAATTTTTGCCCTGTGAAGGTGGTGTATTGAGCTCTTTTCTTAACAACAAATAGGTTTAAAAGTGTTTACAGCTTAACACCTACATGCTTGGGTGTTAGTAACAGAGTTTTGTATACTGAGCTAGTGCTTGTTAGGAGAAAACATTAAATCTTACCCGGGAAACTCGGACACTCTCAGCTACATACTGCTATGAAAAAGCTGATATATAAGAGTTCACTTAAATAACACATCACCAGAGCTATTGTGCTACTGACCACTGAAGGCACCTTTTTCCAACACCGTCTTACTGGAAGTTGATACAGACTGGCAGTATGCAGTTGGTTCCCATCTATAATGTATGACTGTACAGTGTTGTAAAAGAAATATTTTTTCACAGCTTTGGAGAAAGTGAAGTGGAGAAAACCACACATAACCACACATGGACCCCGAACCTGACACAAGCTAACTGACAGTGATGCCCATTGGATATCTACTGATACAGTGCCACCTTTGCTCCAGCAGAAGTCCCATTTTAATTAACCAGCAGGTCCCTCTTGTGTGAGAGTGACTTTGCTAAAACTCCCTGCAGTAGGAAGTATCTTACGAGGGCCAAGTTAGTAAACTGATGTGTGGTTTTCCCCTAATCCCCTCACCCCCGACTTTCCAGCTCCTGCCAACACTGCCAGTGTGTGCAGTGCTAGGTGCCAGCTGCCACGATTTATATATATTGTGAAATCAGTGATTTGGGACTTGTGAGCACTGAGAACTGGATAGCAATTGCTTAAGAGTTTTACTTACTCATTCTGCTAATGCACATTAAATTCTTCAGGAACTCCAGCACAAGAACAGTCATCCACAGGATCTCTGGAAGCAGGAACTAGCCGCTCTGTGGACCTCTCTCTTCCTTTTATATGTTAAGGGCTCTTTAGGACAGCAGAAGATGGAACAGCTTTTCCTGGGAGAGAGAACGGGGCTATTCACAGCTCATTCTAGTCGTCCTAGATGTCTCCTGGTTGTGACATTCTTGGCTGGGGGAAGACTACTCACTCAAATCATCGGTCACCTCCTGGCTTTGCAGAACACAAAGACTGAGAGTAAAGGTGTCGCTGTCACTCTAGGACTAGGAGATGGGTGAAACATCTTAGGCTTGAAACTGGTTCTCTGCAGAGTGGCATGCTCAGGTCTGAGCATGTCGTCTTGGCCACCTTATTAGATCCCTGCTTGAGAGGTTGCTTTGAAGAATTGCTTCCTATTCATATCAATGTGAATTGAAGACAAAAATTTGAAGACAATTTCAGCGTGTGGGGTGCTTTAACAAGCAGGTAAATCAGCAGTGACTGTTTTGTAGTCAGGGTGATGCTCAGTGATTAAAAAGCAGGGTCAGAACAAGGAGTTTCTGGTGTTCTTTCTTGCTTGTCATCCAACTGTTCACTTACAGTGCCCTAAAAAAAGGGGGGGGTAACCATCTTTAATATATTATAAATGGAAGGTACAAAACAGGCCAGCAACAGAGACTGTCCAAGAGAAATACTTTGTGCTTTATAAACAAAAAAGCAAGTACCCTTAGGTAGGTGTGATAATCCTTCTCTAAAGCATTTTTGGAGAGCAAAAATATTTTGTTCCCTTCTTGCTCTTCTCTCCAGGACAAAGGCAGAAAAGCCAACTGGAAAGTTAGACCAGGGAGGTCAGTTTGTTCCATACTGAGAAAGACAAGCCTTTAAAACAAACTAGGCAGACTTATCTTCCTTCAGCAAAGGCAAAGTTCATGACACTTGTTGGCATGTCTTTTCAGACCCCCCAGCTACTGTGACTGTAGTGCATCTGTAATTCTTTTGTACAAGAAGTTCAAAATCTCATAATGCAAGAACTCATACTAGCACCCTGGAGAATAAAGAAATCTAAAAATCTTACCAACTTCTATTATAGACCTGCTGAGTGCACCAGAGTTACTCATTTTTATTCAGGCTTTCAGGGGCTAGTTTAGTTGGTTTCTGTTCAGCATTTGGATGATTGCCATGTTAGCAGATGTCAGATTAAAAAAAAAAAAAAAAAGCTTTTTTTTTGAGATCTTTTTTAAGATGAGACTACTTTTAGGGAATTTAAGGCTGCGAGCTATCCTTGGTTTTGCTTTCTTCCCATTCCTTAGACCAGATCCATTCATATCCTGAACAGCATTCCAGGTCTGTTCAGGAAAACGGAAGGCAACAAGCAAAATGGTGAGCTCCTTGGGTAGTCAAAAGAGCTAAATCTGGAAAATATTTCAAGTCAAACTTCCTTGTTAAGGAGAACCAGTAAAACAGATAAACCATAAAGTAGATCTACTGTAGAAGTAGATGCAGAGGAACCTGCATGGCACCAAGTGTGTTTCTGAAGGTGCTGAAGGTCAGAAGTGACGATTCCTATCAATACTAAAAAAGAGAAGGAAACCTTACACTTAACTACTGTTTTTATTCCCTTTATCAAGCAGTCAAAACCAGTAACTAATATGAGAACCCAACTTTTATTCTTTTTATTTTAGATTTGGGAAAATTCCCTGCCAAAAACAAATTTCCTGGCAAATTCACTAGTGTTTGTGTGAGTAAAAGGTTCCAACCTTTTATTATTAATTTGTAAGAACTATTTCATCCACTTTTGTCCAGAAGAGTCAGAAATAATTTGCACAGAAATGTGCAGCATTTTAATGAAAGGATTCAGAATCACTCTAATTTGAACTTTATCTGGTCTGGTTGCAGGTTTTTATGATATTTAGTGTCTTTATATATATATATATATATATATATATATATATACACGATTTCACATCGAAAAACAACAACAACAACAACAACAAAACCCTGCTTGTGGCTAAATAAAATCTGTTGCAGCTGTGGTCATCAAAAACTCATTAGCTGTTAAATCGGCCCTACACCCTAAACACCCTAACAACCGCTTCTGCACTCACTACCAGCAAGCCCTGCACGCCACTTCTACCCTCGGGTCCTCCCAGCCATTCACGGAGTGTTTCCGCCCTCAGTGAAGGCACGCTGTGATGCCACCTCCAAGCTGCATCCCTCCAGCCAATCACGGAGTGTTTCCGCCCTTATTGAAGGCACGCCGTGGCGCCACTTCTGCCCTCAGGAAGCCTAACACTAACCCCAACCCAACCCTAACCCTAACCCAAGAACTCCGGCATGCTCTGTGCACCCAACATGGCCGCCCAGACGCCTCGTGATCGACAATTACATCTCCCAGCAATCCCCGGAATCCCCAAATGCCCACCTGGAAAGCGACTTCCCGAGAACTACATCTCTCGGCATGCTCTGGGCACCCATAATGGCTACCCGGAAGCCCAGTGCCGGAGAACTACACCTCCCAGCATTCCCCAGGCTCCCAACATGGCCACCCTCAGGCCCAACGTTCGAGAACTACGTTTCCCAGCATTCTGTGTATTCTCAACAAGGCCGCCTGGTAAGCGTGTTCTCGAGAACTACACCTCCCGCAATGCTCTGGGAAGCCAACATAGCCTCCCGGAAACCCAGCGCCCAAGAACACCACTTCCCAACGTTCCCCGGGAAATTGAGCCTCGCTGGTGGCCGTATGACGCCATTATTTGCCCTCCTACCCCCCCCCCCTTCTGTTTTATTTTCTTGGAGGGTTCCCCCCCAAGTTTTGGGAGTTTCCCCTCAATTTGGGGGTTTCATCTCTCCATTTCAGGGTTCTTCCCCACAATTTTGGGATCCCTTCCCCTAATCTGGGGCTTAAACGTAACCCTAACCCTAAATTGGATGAAACAAACATTTTCCCTTGTGACGGACATCAAAACCAACGATGTCTCTCGTCGGCTGGGGAGTCCTGCTGGCAGCACCGCCAGCTCTCACACAACCCCATCTAGCTTTTGAGGTCCGCCCCATTCGTCCTCGGCGGTGGGAAGTTCTTCCAGAAGCAGACTGTTATTTGTTCCTCGGTGGAGCTGAGTCTTTGTAAGGCTTTGCTTTTTTTCTTCCCTCACTCCCCCTTTATTTCCAAGTTTGAACTTGCCAGAGGCAACCGGCGCGCGTGGCCCGGCCCCGGCTCGGGGAAAGACCGGCCGCGCACCCCAGAGCCCAGGCGGCCGCCCGGCACCACAGAACTACAGCTCCCAGCATGCTTCAGGATGGAGCAGCCCATCCAACCCAGAGGGGAGTCGGCCAAGCGCACACAACCGCCCCCCTCACTGCTGCCACCGCCCTTGCCTCCCGCCGCTCCGCCCTCTCCCCCAGCCTTCCGAAGCCCCGCGCAGTGCAGACCCGGTGCGGTTCGGTCCAGTCCGTCGCGGCACCACCCCCGCCCCTCACAACGGCCATTTCTGCAGAAGGCGAGCCGCCGACCGCGTGGCGCCCCGACCGCCCGCCCCTCGTCCCGTCCCGTCCCGTCCCGACCACCAACCTCGTCGCGGTACCGCGCCATAGCGTCCTTTGCGGAGCCCTGCCCGGTGGGGCTTCCGCTCCAGAGAAGGGCGCCGCCATTTTGCCGCGAGCAGGGGAGAAAGGGATCACCTGGGAAAGGGGAGAGGCAAAGCACAAGAAAGTCGAAAGAGAGCAGGAGCAGCAGCAGCTGTGTTTTATTTTATTTTATTTTATTTTATTTTATTTTATTTTATTTTATTT
>CM021756.1:6670570-6689252 GCA_011075105.1 Heteronetta atricapilla | reverse complement strand
TTTATTTTATTTTATTTTATTTTATTTTATTTTATTTTATTTTATTTATTTTTTTCTGGCTTAGTTCAACAGCATGCAGAGTGCAGACAAGAGAACTGGCGTGTTTCTAGAAGCAACAATCCCTGTGCTTTTTCTTCAGCTTTGACTATTGAAAGGACAACATGGCCAAGCAACTATTTATTTTTTTTTTTTTCCAACTGGAATTAGTTCAAACCTTTCTTTTGCACACGAAGAAAAATCTAGGAGCATAACAGATTACATACCAAAAAAAAAAAAAAAGTCAATTCCATGTAATAACATCACTTGCAGGAAAAATCACATACTTGGAGGCTTCTAGAGTGCGCTGGGATGCATCTAGGAGGCTCTAGAGTACACCGTAGAGCCTTGCAAGGTCTACAGGGCAGGCTGGGATACCCGACGGGTCTGGAAGTCTTGCAGGTGTCACTAGACTACACTGAGAGGTTCTTGAAGTCTCTAGGGTACACTTGGAGGCCTCTAGTGCACTGTAGAATGCACTGGGGGGACCCTGAGGCCTCTGGACACCTAGAACGTATTGGGAGGGGACAGAAGGACTTCAGGAAGTCACGGAGGGAATGGGAATGTCCCGAAAGGCATCCTGGGAACACTAAAGTGCACTAAGAGGGTTGGGGGGCCTGTAGGGGGTGCTGTAATGCCTATAGGCAACCCTAGAGAGCACTGCAGAATCCTGCAGGGCTTTCTGGGGGTGCTAGAGCTCACTGGGATGCCCTGGTAGACCTGTGGGGGTACTAGAGAAGAATGAGGGGTCATGGTGGACCTCTTGTGTGCACCAGCTGGTTTAGAGCACACTGGAGAGCTATGTGAGTCCGGTAGCTGGTGCTAGGGCACTCCTGGGGGCCCTGGGAGGCTTCTGAGTGCACTGGGAGACTTCTAAATAGTGCTACAGTAGACTGGAGAGACCTGTGAGATGTCCAGGAGGCTTTGAAACACAGTGGGGACACTGGCAGCTTTCTGGGGGAGCCCAAGCATGCACTGGGAGATCTCTAGTGCTCACTAGAGTGCACTCGAGGGCTCTGGGATGCCTGCAGAGCAGGCATCTGGCAGGAGTGGGGGTGGCATCGGGGGCCTCTAGAGTGCACTGGGATGCATCTAGGGGATACTAGAGCACACTGGAGAACCCTGTGAAATCTCCAGGGGTAGATAGAGCATACTGCATGTTAACCTCCCAGCTATGCTCCCACTCATGCCGGAACGGCAGCGCTACTGCACATGCTCGCAGGGCACTGCTGTGTGTGCTCTCGCAGCAGCACAACTGCACACGCCCGATCATTGGCACTACCATCCGCTTTCGCGCACCGGCTCTTACCGCGCATGCCTGAGTGCGGGCACCGCTGCGCATGCTCGCCACTCTGCCTTTGTTCTTGCCTGTGCGTGTTGCCTCTGGTTCTGCGACCGCGCATGCGCGCCGTGCTGGCTCTTGCATGTGCCGCGTTTTGATGACCAGAGGGCAGCAGTGAGTGCAGTGCTGCCAGAGCTATGCGCAGGGAGATGCTGTGTTTGCGACTTTCGATCACAAGGTGGCAGAAGTGAGTTTGTAATAGCTACTGCGCATGCATACCACGCAGTACTTGGTATCTGTTTTCCGAGTGGCTTCTAACGATTTCAACGGGAACTATGCAGAAACAGACACGAAGCTGGAGGGAGACTGCACCTCTCGCCCTTGTCTCAGAGGAGAAAAATTACCGTTTGCTGTGTGTGGCTACTTACTGGCAGTAAAGCAAACAACTACTCATGGCATGCCCCGGAAACTACAGTGGCTGGCTGGAAGCCTGGTGCCCAAAGACTACAACTCCCAGCATGCTGCAGAACTCAACACTTTCTGACCCTACAGCAACACACACCCCCACCCACCCACGCACTCCATTACTTGCTACCAGATGTGGAATCCACGCAGAACCTGGTGTGACAATTCTTACCTCTGAGTCTATCTTGGCACAACTCCCCCTGTAGCTTCTCAACCCCTTTCCCAGCCTTCCCTCTGGGCAGCCGGTCCCACAGCTATACCCCAGATGGACCCAGCGCCTCCTGTGCCATTTCCATGACCCCCAATAGTCTCATGAAAGCCCAGCCACACTCACCTTCTCCCTGACTATGTCCACAAGAGATGGCAAGTACTCCTTTGTCAGAGAACAGCCCCTTTACACAGCGGGGCCATCCCCTTCTGCCTCCATCAGGGGCTCCTCCAGACCCATCACAGAGCTGCCACCCTTCAGGAATGCTGGGCCACCACCTGGTACATTCCCACACCCACACAGGCACTGTTTAACCTGCTTCCCTGAACATAGTGACAGCCACTTACTCTGTGCAAAGGGACTGCAAACACAAGAGTGCAATAAACAAAGCAGCTGTTTATTCATGCACATCAGTGCCTGGAGGGGGGCTGCTGCATGGGTGATGACCCCTATGCACCCATTTCCCCCCATTTCACCTCAGAAATCAGCACTGGATCAGCACTCATCTGTCCCATGCTGATCTGTTGCTTTCTGCTACTGTAGACTGTAGAGCAGGGCTGGAGGAAGGAAAAATAAGGGCAGAGAGCAGGACAGAGGTGTAAGGAGAGAAAAAGAGAAGCGCCATCTAGACAGGTGGGTATAGCAAGAAACAATGGGGCAGGCAGCAAGACAGATTTGCAGGGGAGGATGAGACAGATGCAGATAGCAGTGATAGAGGAAGAAAAAGGGAAAGAGAGGGGAGTAGGGAGTCAGGAGCATGGATGGATAGGTACAGATGGTGGACTTTAAAGAAGCTTCCTTCTTGGTCTCTCTACCAGCTTCCTCCTTTGTAGATCCCATTGCTTGGCTGCCATCCACCTAAGAGAATGCATTGGCATCTTACAACTCTTACAACATTAGAATTCATAACTAACTAGTGTCTCGCACATACCCAGTATGTAACCATACAGCACTTTTAGTGACATACACAAATCATGCCATGCATGCCAGTGACCCAGTTTGCTGAGGACGGCTAAGAGGGATCCTTCTTCCCGCACAGACAACAGCTTTCTTGTCTGCAGGTGGAGGCAGCTTCCAGCCACACCCACTTCATTTCAGTCTTCATCTGCCTTATTCTTTTGCTGGTCTTATCTTCAGCAGTTCCACTTTTTTTTTTTTTTTTTTTTTTTTTTTTTTTTTTTTTTTTTTTTTTTTGACAGAGGTTCCTGTCAAAAGTGAGCAATGAGTCCACCTTCCCGTTTCACCCATGCCATTACAACAGTGAGGCAAAATCCTGCAAATCTAAGCCAGATGGAGTCAGTGACATTCACAGCAGAGGACAGTATAACTTATCCCTCACTGCTAGCCCTGAGAGAGGAAGAGAACACACAACTGTTAGCAACAGGTATTACCCAAATCTATTTTAGGCTAGCATCCTTCCTTCTGTATGAGTTTCTGTACCACTCTTCCCTGAATTGACTCAAACCTGCTTAAAGGTTGGTTCTGGAGCTAGAGGCAGCCATGCAGCCATGACTCCCCCCAACCAGTGTTGGGGGAGTCTCTGTGGAAGCTCTGAGGAGCTGGGGAGGCATCCAGCATCTGTAATTGTTGGGGGGGGGGGGGGAGGTGGAAGAGACTATTATCTTTTTCCCATCCTCCCCTCTGCCAGTTCTCCACTCATTCCCTGGGGCTGCCCCAACTTCAACTGACAGGGAACCTGTCAGAGTTTTCCCAGGCAACTGTGCCTGGCAGACCCAGCCCACAAGCCACTGTGTACCCACCCTGCTCTGGGGCTCCTGGCTCTCTGTGTGCATGGCCACCCAGGGCTGCACAAGGCCATGGGAAAGACCCCAGCAGTGGCTACCCAGCCCCACAACCCCTGCCCACACCCTGCAGGCTGTGCTCCGCAGTCCCCCGGTGCCAAGCCTCTCCATCACATGGGGCAGTCAGGAGACACCCCTGAGCCTGCCACTGCCAAAGGGTCTTGCTAGCCACACTGGTGGCCCCAACACTTACCTGGTGCCACTAACACTGGTGCTGAAATGAAATGCTTTCTTAGTGCCACCATGCTGCAGAGAGTACAGCACTGCTGCTACTGTGCATGAGCAGAGCTTGGTGCTGCAGTTCTGCATTTTGGGCATGGGGAGGCAGTAGCGATCATGGCAGCACTACTTGAGTTATGTGTGGAGAAATACTGTTATAATAAAATTCCAGGAGAGGGTCCTCAGGATACAACAGGGGTGAAAAGATGCTATAGAACCAGGGGAGGACTGAGAGACACAACAAAGGGTTTTGCAGGAGCCAAGAGAAAACTGTAATGGTCCTGAATGGGTGAGTGGGACATGTCCACTGAAAAGCCCAGTAGCAGAACACAACATGTCCCTGCATGCATCTTTGCCTATGTGTTTGTAAGCTTGGAATCATCCTCTCCCCATCCCAGAAGCAACCCGCATAGCTAGGAGCACACTTTTCAATAAGGTGCAAAGGGACTGTGGGAACCATGGCTCTGAGTTAGAAGAATAAAGCAATTGTTTAAAGAATGCACATAAACAATATGTGGGACTGACTCTGCTATGGGGCTCAATGCCAGTCCTCTCCCCTGACCCTGTGGTATCCTTAGATACTCTTAGGTACTATACTAAGAGTCCGTAGGAGAGCAGAGTGTCTGAGGAAAGATTGGTGCTGATCTTGATGTGGTAAATCACTAACAGTAACTGTCAGCTTTTTTTTTTTTTTTTTTTTTTTTTTTTTTTTTTTTTTTACATCAAAGAAAAAAATTATTTTATTTGAAATGAAAAAACTAAAAAACTATGATCTCACCTGTCCATGCTTCTGCTCTACTGCTAGACTAGAGCCCAGCTAGGAACTTGCACAGCTGTCAGCTTGTCTGCCTGTCAGACTTCAGATGTCTGACTGTCATACCAACACAGTATTAAAACAAGATCTCAGATCAGAATACAGAGCTGAAAACTTGGTGGCACAGGGAATGATTACTGTAGAGGTATTAGTCAGAAGACTATTGTACACATTAGAAATGTCTTTCAATTGTTCTTTGTAGGCTTGGTTTAGGCCACCATTCATATTACACCCTATGCAACAATCAATCCCTAAGATTGCACTAAGCTGTACTGCCACCAAACCTACCTGTGAGCAGTCATTCATCTGCACTGTGAAGAATTCACTTAATGTTTGGGGTTCTCTCAGTTCCACCAACCAGTCTCTTCTTAAGGGAAGCAGTACCTGCTGACAAAGAGTGAATTGATTTTGACAACCAGTAACACTGTTCCTTCAGTCACTAACACTGCCTCAGAAGACTCACCCTCTGGCTAATCCCTACTCATATATGATGCAGTCTTGTAGGCAGCAAGGAGGACCCCAGCACAGTTTGAAGCTGTTGGGAAGTGCATCAGCCTCCAGTGGGGCTGATGTGGCAGCCAAACAGGTTAGGAGTCACCTGGCTGAGCCTCCCCTTTTACCTTGATGTAATGTAACTGCAACAGCACTAGCTGACAAAAAAAAAAAAGAAAAAAAAAAAAAGAAAAAAAAAAAAAAAGAGGCAAAGGCAAGGGCTATCCTCTGCTTGTCTTACTGTGACGGGAAAAGGAAATGCTAGTGGTCCCCAGGGAGTAATCTGTCCTCTGCTTGGCCTCTGAATGGCCTGTGCCCCAATCCCAGCAGTGACTGGTCATCCATCACATTTTCCTGTGACATGGGAGCAAAGGCGCACAGTACCATGTAGTCACCAGGCCAACTCCAGACAGTGAAGGGAGATAAAGAGACACCTGGCATCATGGAGGCTTGGGGATAGGAACATGGCTGGTTTGTAGTTGCTATGACTACTGGAGCACTGTTTGACAGTGAGCTTAAAGATTTTATGCAAGGATTTGGGTGATGGGGGTGGGGGTTGTAGCAGGTCTTTCAGGTGGTGTCAGAGGCATTTGTGGTGTTGGGCAGGCTTCACAGGTAGTTCTGATACTGTAAGAGTGGAGTGGTTCAGGCTTGGAGGTGGTTTTGCAGTCCAGGGGACTTGGAAGTTGTTGGTGATCTTGGGGCAGGTTCTAGTGACATGGGGCTTTGGGGGCTGGTTTGAGGGGCATCTGCACAGCCCTCGCACTGAGAAAGTCCACAAGCAGGAGGTCAGGGTGAGTGTTATTTACCAGAGGGGTTCTAAGTATATATGGGTGACAGTGCCTTCAAGTACTACATGTACTGTTGACAGCGCAGAAGTTGTGGGGGACCCCAGAAGAACACATAAAATATCCTCACTCAGAAGGCACCCACAAGGATCATTGAGTCCAACTCTTGACTCCACGTAGGACCACTCAAAAATCATATCATACTTCTGAGAGCATTGTCCAAACACTTCTTGAAGTCTGGAAGGCTTGATGCTATGACCACTTCTCTGGAGAGCCTGTACCTGACCACCCTCTCATTGAAGATCTTTTCCTAATATCCAGCCTGAACCTTCCCTGAATCAGGGATGAAAACCTCATCAGTACTGAGAAGTCCACACCCCTTATTGCTTCAGACCCATCTCTCATTCACCTCTACATGTATTTCTCCCAGACCAGCCCTACACACACCTCTCTTGCCAGCACACAGAACTCTCCCCACACTGACGTGCTTGAGTTCAGCACAAGGACACCATATCAAAAGCCCACTTGCAGGCCTGAGGAGAACCCTTGGGTTCAACCACAGTATTTTACTAATCCTTTTGCATTGTACCCCTTCAGACCTTCATATAAACAACGCTTAGCCACTATATCCTCAGCCTTTAAAGATGTCAGTACTGATGGCAGTTAACTGTCCTCTCTCAAACCCTCCTTGCTCTTTCCTTTCTTATTTACACCATGCTTCGCAGAGTGCCAGGTACTGCCTTGCCTGGAGGATAATGGGGTTGCCTGGTGGGGAGGAGCTGTCCTACAGCTTGCTATGGCACGATATTGGGCTTGGTGCAGACTGCTCAGTAGTCCATCTGCCCAGCTGCCCTCAGCCATGAAGAGCTACAGAAATAAAAAACGTCCTTTGTGAGAGTTTTGAAGATGAGGGAACAGACTGTGATGGTTTACCTGGGATTCTAAAGGAAGATGTGTTAAATGTTTGAAGGTATCATGTGGTTTAAGAATATCTTAGATAAGTCAGGATGGGTGGTAAAACAATGGCTGTGTCTCAAGACAGTAATAGATGGCTGTCAGTCTGGAACTGTTTGGAAGATGATGGGAAAGGTAAGGAAGTGAATTAATGCAATCGAAGAGGCAGTTCAAAAGGAGATCTTAAGTCTGTAAGAGCAGTGATGGAGCAGTAACTGAGGGATGCTGCTGAAGTCAGGAATGGGCCATGCTTCCAGGCTAGTTGTTCTGGTGCTTTGAGGTATTAGGCAGATATCAGGGTATAATGTTTTACCTGTCTCCCACTTGAACTTTTCTCCTTTGTGATCTAGACTCTAATTTCTTAAGTACTAGCCTCAAAATACCTGACTGTAACTTGATTCTAAAACAGGTGCTTCACACTAGACCTGTACTGTTGACTAAAGCAGTATCTCCTATGCAGAGAAATTGTTGACCTTCTTTTTTCTTTTTCTGTTCTTTCTTTTCTTTCTTTTTTCTTTTCTTTTCTTTTCCTTTCTTTTCTTTTCTTTTCTTTTCTTTTCTTTTCTTTTCTTTTCTTTTCTCTTCTCTTCTCTTCTCTTCTCTTCTCTTCTCTTCTCTTCTCTTCTCTTCTCTTCTCTTCTTTTCTTTTTTCTTTTTCTTTAATGGGTATTGGCACTGACGCTGTGCAGGCCAAGTGCTAGATGGATGTCTCCACTAATTCAGTTAAGAGTATATAAGTATGCTAAGTGGAAGCTGTGTGTCAAAAGTGACTTCAGCCTTGACCCTGAACAGACAATGAGGCAATGGGAAGTTCTAACATTCTTTTCAGCATTGAGATTCTTGTTGTTTCTCTTTTACATTACAATTTTTGTTGTCATTTTGCAGGTACTACCTAGTCCCATTTCAGGCTCACATCTGCACTTTTGCTATCTCACATGGCTGTACAGTATATATTTCCTCACAGTTTGCTTTCATAACTTAGCAATTTCCTCAGAAGTTTCAGTGCATGTAAGGAAGCTACTTAAAACACTTCTTGAATCAGACCACAGAGAGATGAACCCTAGATGCAATATTACAAATCCTACTTAAGGTTTGGAGTTCAAGTGCCAAATCTTTCAGGAACTTATAATTTACTTTAGCAAACCACAAAATGCTAATCCATTGAATGTAAATCCTAAATTCAATACTGTGACTGATAAACCATATTAGCCCTCAATCATAGTGATATCCTAGTGTTATCCTGTAAGCTATAAACTTCTGGAAATAGACAGCAAGCACTGAAAGTTAAACCACATCAACTGTAAGCAATAACCAGTAAAGCCAGTTATAAACCTCTAAAAAACTCTAAATGTTGTTACAGCTGTTTTAGAACTTTTTTTTTTTTTTTTTTTTTTTTTTTTTTAGGGGGAGAGTGCAAAATGGTAGCTTCTGGATGGGAAATAATATTTCAGAGAAATCTTATGCACTATTAACATATTTAAAATTCTAAAGACATTTTCCTGTACTGAATAAAGGCATTGAATATATCTTTATATGACCAGCCTCAGGAAAAATAAGTCAAAATAATGCTGAATTACACGTGAAATAACACTAATTCAAATCAAAGATTACTTTTAGCATTCAGAGTTAGCAGACTAATTATTCACAGAATCACAGAATTTCTAGGTTGGAAGAGACCTCAAGATCATCGAGTCCAACCTCTGACCTAACACTAACAGTCCCCACTAAACCATATCCCTAAGCTCTACATCTAAACGTCTTTTAAAGACCTCCAGGGATGGTGACTCCACCACTTCCCTGGGCAGCCCGTTCCAATGTGTAACAACCCTTTCGGTAAAGAAGTTCTTCCTAACATCCAACCTAAAACTCCCCTGGTGCAACTTAAGGCCATTCCCCCTCGTCCTGTCACCAGGCACGTGGGAGAACAGACCAACCCCCACCTCACTACAGCCTCCCTTGAGGTACCTGTAGAATCATAGAATCATAGAATCATAGAATATCCTGAGTTGGAAGGGACCCTTAAGGATCATCAAGTCCAACTCTTGACACCGCACAGGTCCATCCAAAAGTTCAAACCATGTGACTAAGTGCACAGTCCAATCTCTTCTTAAATTCAGTCAGGCTCGGTGCAGTGACCACTTCCCTGGGGAGCCTGTTCCAGTGTGCAACCACCCTCTCTGTGAAGAATCCCCTCCTGATGTCAAGCCTAAATTTCCCCTGCCTTAGCTTAACCCCGTTCCCGCGGGTCCTGTCACTGGTGTTAATGGAGAAAAGGTCTCCTGCCTCTCGACACCCCCTTACGAGGAAGTTGTAGACTGTGATGAGGTCTCCTCTCAGCCTCCTCTTCTCCAGGCTGAACAGGCCCAGTGACCTCAGCCGTTCTTCGTACGTCTTCCCCTCCAGGCCTTTCACCATCTTCGTAGCCCTCTTCTGGACACTCTCCAACAGTTTCATGTCCTTTTTATACTGTGGTGCCCAGAACTGCACACAGTAGAGAGTGATAAGGTCACCCCTGAGCCTCCTTTTCTCCAGGCTGAACTATCCCAGCTCCCTCAGCCGCTCCTCATAGGACTTGTTCTCCAGGCCCCTCACCAGCTTCGTAGCCCTTCTCTGGACTCGCTCAAGCACCTTGATGTCCTTCTTGTAGCGAGGGGCCCAAAACTGAACACAGTATTCGAGGTGCGGCCTCACCAGAGCCGAGTACAGGGGGACGATCACCTCCCTAGCCCTGCTGGCCACACTGTTTCTTATACAGGCCAGGATGCTGTTGGCCTTCTTGGCCACCTGAGCAAGATGGTTCAAAGGCAAGATGGTTGATTGACTTAGAGAATGATAGCTGTTCGTGGTCTAAATGGGTTCCAAGGCTGAACTGGGAGCATATGTTACCATACCTAAGAGAGAAAAGATATTAAAGTGTTAAAACTTTCCTAACTACATGACCTTCCTTAGCTATAGTTAGTTCAAACAACTATACATGCAATACAAAGAAAGCTAATGAGAACAACTGTACTGGCTATACAGGGAACAACATGCAAAGTAATTGAAAAAAAAAAAAAAAAGTTTTTATGATCTTATAGAAGTTGGCATTTTCAACATGAAGTTTCAGTAGAAGATACCCATAAATTTATGTGCATCTTTGCAATCAGCAATATTCCCTGAATTCAACACACACACACACACACACAAAAAAAATAGGTGAGTTTCTTTTTAAAAAATAAAAAAATAAAAAAAGAAAACTTTGTAGTATCTTCTTAGGTAAGTCTCACAGCACTACTGTATTATCAGAGACACAAAACAGGCATTGTGATAAACATGAAAATAAAAGCCAAGCTCTGATGGAATAATACATCTGATGAAAGACAAAGAATTCTGATAGACCCAGTAATTTTATGATGTTTCTTTTCCTTAAAACAATTACTTTATTCTTCAAGAAGCAGCAGCATCCACCCTCAACAGCTAAACGCGACAAGCATTTTTGCCTCCTGGGGTTTACCAGGGGTTATTTTGACTACAGATAAAGACAGCAGTGTTATGAAATCGTCACATTAAATGAATTGAACACAGAGCATTAATCAGGGCAAATTACTTCTAATGGTTAGAAAACTATGGCTGTAGCAAAGTCAGACAATAGTTTCCATTAAAGAACAGAAAAATTATGCCCTATATAACCTCCTTTCTCTTAGACCGTACAGCTCAAGGAAGGTTTTCATTCTTCTGTGATATAATTTAGAAAATATTTCCTGGATCTCTGACAAAATACATGTCTAGCCTTTCCTGCTAAATTACCCCAAAGCATCTGCAATGATGGGTGTAAACCCAATTTTTCTTTCCGAGAGTCCTGAACTTGACTCAGGTCAAGTTGAGATGGAAGTTATCAGGGAAAACACACACATACACAAATAAAATAATAATAATAAATTAGCATTTATTTAATTTGATTTCAACAACTGCCATTGGAAGTTGAGCCTAAATGGTTACATTCCCTGTGAATGTTTACAGGCTTTTTTTGCCAAACAGCAAGTACCATCTGCAGAGGTAGCGTTTGGAAGAGCTTATTCATTCTGCATTTAGTCTAGAAAGAACATAGAAATAGAAGAAGTATCCACAGGCAAAAAGCTCCTGTCTTCCCTGCTCCTCTTTTGATATGTTTCTCCTGTTTTTCAGCCATCTGATCAACTGCATTGAATATACGCTTCTATTCATCTGCTTCTAAGACCTTCAGAATACTGACTTTCTACCTATTGCCATGTTCTCATTATTTACTGTTCTTGATGTTCAAACACTGTACTGAAGGCATATTTGCTTCCTCCAGTGTTTTCAGTTGCACTGATCCTCTCTCCACCTCTGCATGCACATGGAAAATGGATCATTATATTCTGCTATGAACAGTTTCTACATTTTATAATAGATGCATCAGATGGACATAGAACCCTTGCCTAGGTAGCCCTTATTTTTTTCCTAAACTGACCATGTATTACCATGTTTTTAAGTTCATTTCAGGCAATATTTTCATGACCAATTGTTTACCATCAAAAAGCATTGTTGTTTTTGAGACTGAAACAAGTGTGTCAGAGTTTAAAATGAAAGCCTCTTATCATTGTCTGTCTTTATTATCTGTGTGACCTATATTTGCAGATAATTAAACATCATAGCACACGAATATAGACTCTGGTAATAGTCACCCATGTTATTTATCTTATTATTAGAAACTGCTTTTGAGAAACATTTACAGGGAGTCCCTATATGATAACTGTGACTGTGTTTCTCTGCCAAGTTTCTATGAATTACCAGGGGCAGGGAGTTTAGCAGGTAGCTATACTGCCAAATTAGGTCCCCTTGATCTCTGAACATGTAATCCCAAATTGAATATTGGTGTGACAGATTGCAATACCAATCAATGACAATGTTACATTGTCATAACAGTATGACAATGTTAAACTGGTGCTCGCCTCTTCTTGGACTGTTCATAAACTACAACAACATTATTGAGCACTATCGCTGATGCAGTGTGGCCTTGGACACACACCAAACCTGCCTTCATGTTTCTCCTGTGTGGTGAAAAGAAAAAGTATGCCATACAACAGACCTAAGCTTCCAAGAGACAAGTCCTCACCTCTTGCACATAGTATTAGAATAACCTTTTTTAAAAGCATTATCAGTGCAACACACACAACGGTCTCTCTAGAGGAAAAAGCTAGTCAATTTATCCAAATTCTTTCAATAGACTCTCAGCTCTATCTGCCAATATGCAACATTCCCAGTCTTACTGCAGTCTGAGAAGAAAAATCTTCTTTGTGTTAGTATTTTTCATGCTGATCACTAGAAAGTTTGTGATGAATGCTGAAGACAAAAACAAAGCCTTCATTGAGGCTAATAGGGAGAGTGCCTCTTTCATGAGAGAAGGAGAAAAGGAATCAGGAAGATAATATGACATTTTGCAGGCATACAACTCTTGCTGAATAGCAGTGCAAGAGCACTTTTCTGAGATATTATCTCTAGTAACTTTTTTGCACACAGTATTCACAGATGTATTTCCTTTGCCAATCTAAAGTATCTATTCTATCAGTAGTTTAAAAGTAAATATACAATTGTGATGCACCCAGATACCACTGACTGCGTTCAAGTGTCCATCATACAAAAACACTTGAACAAAAAATACTCAAGTATTGACAGTTTCATTTCACTGTTCTGCACTGAGGACTTTTTCCAAGCAAAGCTCATGTCATTTGAGAGATTGGTACTCAACTAGATAGCAGTTCTCCTAGCCGATTGGTACTCAGTTCATCCCAGAGGGGGAGGGAGGAGGGTGAGTGAATGGCTGTGTGGTGTTTAGCTGCAGGCCCAGGTTAAACCACAACACTGCTAAAGCTTCTATAGACCAAAGCCAGCTTTTTTTTTGGTAGATGTCATTGTAGCCATCCCAGTATTTCTAAATCCTAATTCTGTTCAGTTTTTTTTTTTTTTTATTCCTATTGCTAGAGATCTGTTACTTGAGTATTTTATGTTCTAAACATCCCTAGATCTGTTAAACTGATTTTTTTCTCTCTTTCATAATCTGTTATTCAGTCAAATTGCATTTACTTGAAATGTGTAATACTTATGTTCAGCTGTATGCACAGCAACTGACCTTTTCTTTTGAGATGCAGATGCTGCATTTCTGCTGTCATACACTGTTTCATCACTTATCAACTGTATACGATAACATTGTTCGAGTTTTAGGAACACATTCTTTGTTTACAAAGTGAAATATCACTGGAAAAGGAAGAGACATCAGAAAACATGAAGACATTCAAGGCAACTTCATGAGTAAATATTTCTGTTTCTTACTACTGACCAAACCATAGAAAAAAAAATGTTTTTTCTTAAGCACACAAATTTGAATTAAGGGTTTGTTTTTTTTCACAGAGGCAGTTTCCTACTGACACTGGCTCAGGCTACGTTATGATTTACTTTTTCTTGTGAACGAATGTGACATAGATATGCCTCAAATATATGAGACTCGGACAGCAAAGACAGTTCCTTACAGGATTAGAGCAGAGAGGAAGGAAATAAATACAGTGCATTCAGTCACCTCATCATGTAATTCTCTGTCCATGGCTTAAATATATAGCATTGACTGGTCAGAAGTCAGTTTTGTATTAAAAAGTAGATTCTTTCAGCTCATTTCAAGTGCTTTTTATAGGAGTTGTAGAAGAAATGTGAGAAAGAGGTGTCAGATTATTGAAGAATCACAGAATTGCAGTATAATTTAGGTTGGAAAAGACATCTGGCTTTTCATCCTGGTGGCTTTCTTGGCCACCTGAGCACCCTGCTGGCTCATATTCAGTCAGCTATCGACCAGTATCCCCAGGTCCCTTTCCACCAGGCAGCTTTCCAACCACTCTTCCCTCAGCATGGGTTGTTGTGCTCTAAGCACAGGGCCTGGCACTTGGCCTTGTTGAACTTTATACAGTTGGCCTCAGCCCATCTATCCAGCCTATCCAGATCTCTCTGCAGAGACCTCCTACCTTCGAACAGATCAACACTTGTGTCTTACTGCACTGAATATCCTTGTCCAGATTACTGATATAAAGAGAACTGTCCCCAGTACTGAGCCCTGGGGGACACCACAAGTGACCAGCCTCCAACTGGATTAAACTCCACCACAACTCACCACCCAGCCAGTTTTTTATGCAGTGAAGCATACAGTCATCCAGGCTATGAGCAGTCCATTTCTCCAGAAGAATGCTGTGGGAAACAGAGTCAAAAGTTTTACTAAAGTCTAGGTAGGCAAAATCCACAGCCCTTCCCTCATCTACTAAGTGCATCACCTTGTCATAGAAAACGATCAAGTTTGTCAAGCAGGACCTGCCTTTTATAAACCCATGCTGACTGGTCCTGATCACTTGGTTGTCCTGTATGTGCCACATGATGGCACTCAAGATGATCTGCTAGATAACCTTCCCTGGCACTGAAGATGAGAGGAGACAAGATTGGATGGATCAAAGGAGAAGAGTAGGTTGTTTCTTGTTTGTTTTGTTTAGAGAGCATCAGTGCAAATTATTCAATTAAAACAACTTTGGCTAATTAGATATTTCCAAAAATCCTCTTTGGCTAGAAGTGTCTTTTCCCTTATTCTCTTGTCAAAAAGAACATCTAAGAACATCTAAGCATTCTAATACTTTTAAATAATTCTTCATGCTCTATTTTCATCATCAAACACTGTACTGGGTTGTAGGATTTTGGTGTTCATTTGTTTGTCTGTTTGTTTTGTTGTTGCTTTGATTTTTAATGCAGAAACGACACAGGCATAAACTAATCCTGCACTGAGATAAAACACAAGAGATATGAATTAATTTTATGATTTTATGAAGTCTCTTGTCTCTGTTTTCCTGTGCTTGTTGCCTTTTGAGTCCCTGAATACAATAAAAATGGTGATAAATATGCTTATCAAATTATATTTCCATTTTACTGTTCAAGTCTAGTCCAAAAATGGAACTTAATTCCAATCCTCTAATATTTATTCCTTTAGAGTTCTTTTCCATTAGTCTTGCATTAGAGACAAAATGAATCAGCACAGTAGAATTCATAGCTTTTGTACATTCCATATGCTTAGATGACTTTTTTTCTTTTCTAATCAAAGTCAGATCAAAGATACAGTATAATGCATACCAGTTCTATGGTGCATTTCACTCTACCCCTTAAGAAGCACTCCCTGCTTCTTTTTTTCTCCCACTTCACCTCCATGTTACAAATTGCAGACTGATGATTCCTAGACATTAAAGAAATTTACTTATTAATTTATTTTTTAAATTCCACTTGCTTGTTGTTAAAATGATCCTTTCCCTTCACTCAAGCAGGCACTGGGAGGGAAAAGCTTTTCCTATTTGTGACATTCGCTAAATAAAACATTAAATAATCTAATGCTGAAAAGTTTGTAAAGTGATATTTTGTCTCTCAGTGTTTCAATTACAGTCAAAGTACTGCTTTGTACTAATTGTTAAGTTTCTTAATTTATTAAATGCCTTAAAGAGTAGCATGAAAATACAATAGAAAATTCAAGATTTATATTCACGACAATGATTGCTTTAAAGTATTGTCCTCTGAGGAAATAACAAGCAGGGTGAGAACCTGCCTACTTTGTACTAGCTTCTTTTTGACAAGCATCCCACGGGTCCAGTTTCAAAGTCTTGCTGAAAGAGCCCAAAGCACAAGGGAAATACTTTGTTGCATCCTAAGCATGTGGAAGTAAGGAGTTGCTTTTCTCGTCTAATTCCTTGCACAAAGCAAAACAGCATCACAGTTCATGAGTACAGACTGGGAGAAGAACTTATTGAAAGCAGCCCTGCAGAGAAAGACCTGGGAGCTCTGGTGAATGAAAAGCTCAACATGAGCCATCAGTGTGCGCTTATAGCCCAGAAGGCCAATTGCATCCTGGGCTGCATCAAGAGAGGAGCGACCAGCAGGTCAAGGGAGGTGATTGTTCCCCTATACTCTGCCCTTGTGAGGGGGCTTGGGGCCCCCAGCACAAGAAGGATGTGGATCTGTTAGAACGGGTCCAGAGGAGGGCCACAAAGTTGATCAGAGGGCTGGAGCACCTCTCCTATGAAGAAAGGCTGAGAGTGCTGAGGCTGTTCAGCCTAAGAAGAGAAGGCTCTTGGGAGACCTCATTGGGTCTTTTTCTATACTTAAAAGGGACATATAAAAAAGATGGAGAGTAACTTTTTTCTCAGTCAGGAGGACTGAGACAGGACAAGGGGGAATGTTTTTAACTGAAAGAGGGTAGATTTAAGGTAGAGGTTAGGAAGTAATTCCTCACTCAGAGGGTAGTGAGGCACTGGAGCAGGTTGACCAGAGAGGTTGTAGATGCCCCATCCCTGGAGGTGTTCAAGACCAAGTTGGATGAGGTCCTGGGCAACCTGATCTAGAGGGTGGCATCCTTGCCCATGGTACGGGGGCGTGAAACAAGATGATCTTTAAGGTCCCTCCTAAACCAAGCTGTCCTATGACTCTGATACATATAATCAATGCTGAGATTTTTTCTTTGGAATACAGTCTATTTGTAACAGAAGCACAGCTGCTTTTTGCTCTGTCTAGGCTCCTGTCAGTAGGATTGTTCTTTTCTTGATGGAATATGTTTGTATCTTGGGGCACTAGCAAACAGGAAAATTATAGGAAATTGTACAAATCACAGGTTCTGTAATTATCTATATCTTCATGTTCACTGCAAACCAGACAAAACAAGTGAAGTCTGGTGAGACATCACATTATATAACCAAATTAAAAATTAAAGACCTTGAATTAAAAAATGAAGTGGTCATACTGCATCTATTCCATAAGTTGTTATTTCAGAATCCAATGAGGGAGCACCATTTGTCAAAGCATGTGGTAGAGTGTTTGGGGGGCTCCTAGCAGTTAGAAACTATTTGGCCAACTATTTGAAATTTGGCATTTACATAGACAGCTGTTGGGCAGTTGACAATGAAAAAGGAAGAGCTCACTCACCTCATATTGATCCAAGTTATTTGGAAAAAAACCACTGGACTGAATTCTTCTCTAGCATGAATGGACATAACTTGGCAGAGAATAATGTAGTAACAAAACAAAAAAGTAAAAGTAACTAAGAAGGAATGACTTTTTATTTCTTCTCCCAAGTGTGAAACACAAAGACAATACAGTAATTTTCTTATCTTGTTGATAGTTGGGATGAACTTTTGGTAGATGTGTATCCAAAAGTGAAGGGAATGGAAGGGAAGGACACTTGTCTCTTACTGTAGATTATTATATTCTAGTAAACTGGCACGGATGAAAAAAAAAGGACCACAGCTACTCAATGCATTTAGTTCATGAGAGCTGGCTTTGAATGTTTTATGAAGCACTGCGACTATGGTCCACTTTATACATTTTTTAGTCCAGATGCTGTTATGGTTACAAAACATAGCTAAAACGCAATGGGACTTTGTGAGTTGGGTGTGTGCTACTAAGAATGTGCACTGGTAAACAATTATATATCCTTTGTTAAGTTCACCTATAAGAATGTATTTATTCAGAATTTCCTATAGCATATGACGTCAAGCAACATCACTGGCAGAACAAAGCTAGAGCACCCAAATGAAAACACTATTCTACTCATTGCAAGTTTTGTGGAAGTCAATTGCAGATTTATATTTAACTTGTACATAGCTCAGAATACAAAGGTTATTGTGCTAGTTATCTATTAAAATTATTGATTACAATTGAATAAACTGTGAGGTTTTCCAGAAGGTAAGTCTGACTGTGGCATATCAGATCAGCTTCAGCAGACAGCAAATACAAAGATTTTTTATTTTTTTTTCTGATCCAGCAAGCGTTCAGTTTGTCAAAAGCACGTGTTTTGAAAGTAACAGCCACAAGTAGCTAGTCAGCTCAGGTAGGATAGTATTTAAGAGCACAGTAAAAGAACACTTGTTTTGTCGTAAGTTACAATGAAGTCTGATAACTCACAGAACCAACATGAAATACCAGAACAGCATTAGCCAGTGTCTGGACAAAACTTGTCTCATATGAACAATGGGGACCTGCTTTCATAGGTAAGTTATTTTTGGCAAACCGTAACTATAGTCTGACGTTACTAAATCAACTCCTATCTCATAACAAACAAACAAACAAAAATTAGGGTTTCAGTCTCAGTTCTGCATGCTTTCATTTTTAAAGGTTAGTAAATACTTATTTAATAAAAGCCCATTTAACTAAGACACTGTCTAGATTCTTCAAGGTTCCATGCTTGCATTGTGATAAGAGAAGTTCCCAGATTTTGTTTCCAGCCCTCCCACTGGAACTAACCTGTAGAACAAACTATTACAACACAGAACTCAATACAATTTCATGTTCTTGATTCTGAATTCCATTCAATGGTCAATGGCATACTGCCAGGATTAACCAGTAAGTGACAAAATGAACTTGAGACAATCTGGAACAAGAGCACCCGCAGGTTTGCTGTTAGAAGTGAGCAACTGACTAGAAATTTAAAGAGAAGCAATCTGCCCACAGATACACGTGTCATATGACCCCTTAAACCAGGCAGACTTAATAGACATTGTAGATATTTTATTTTATTTTATTTTATTTTATTTTATTTTATTTTATTTTATTTTATTTTATTTT
>CM021756.1:6623373-6670560 GCA_011075105.1 Heteronetta atricapilla | reverse complement strand
TTATTTTATTTTATTTTATTTTATTTTATTTTATTTTATTTTATTTTTTCATCAAACAGCCCTCTCACTTGAGTATGGTGCCACAGAAACTTGCTCTTGGTATCCTTTACCATGAATATGTTTGCTATATTAATAGCTAGTGCTCAACCATTTTCTCCCAAGCCCAGAAGTCTTCTTACTACATTTCTCGGTCTTAATTCACCTACCACCTCCTCTAAATATTGATAGAGCTCTTAGAAATGTTTTCTGCAATTTAACCTTCCAGACACATTCCATCTGGAAGGCAAACTATCTCCCACTAGGCTAGTTTTCTAAGCCAAAACTAGTAGGGCTCTGCGATAACAGCTGCACTACTTCACAATGCACTTCAACTAAACCCAAGCCAAAATTTCTCTTCCAGAATTCTTTCTTTCCAGAGGAGCATGGGAATGGGGAAGGACTTCTTTTTGAAGTGTTGTATGGCTTCATCTATGACAGTGTGGTAAAATTCTGTGCACCTTATATGGTTTGTTCTGAAATTGATGGCTCTTCTAATGACTGTGCATCATTTAAAAACATTTTCACATAGTTGTCTTCACTAACCAAAATCATCAGCGCACACGGGAAATAATCTTTGGCTCAACTTTGCTGTGAAAATGTTCACATTGAATTACTACCAAATTACTGTATATTACATGTTAATTTCCAGTACATATCCTGGTCTGTTTTAGAAGATGGAATGCTGTGTTTTATTCTCTTGTGCATTAATAAAATGGGTTCCCACCAGAAGACTAATGGTTTGATGCTGGTTTTGCAGCTTTTCTATACAAACACAAATGTGATTAAACCAAGCCTGGTAAGGGAACCAGGCTCTGATAGACTAGAGAGATATTTTTCATTCCCCTTCCTTTTTTTTTGGATTTCCAAATGGTGAAAGGAAATATGAAAAGCTCTCTGCTTGTTTGGCAACTAACAGAAAAATATTTGTTTGCATTTAGCAACACTCAACACCGTGAATCAGATTCTTTAGTACAAAATCAGTGTACAGACTTGTTGTGGTTTAACCCGGCCGGCAGCTAAACACCACACAGCCGTTCGCTCACCCTCCCCCCTCCCTCTCTGGGATGGGGGAGAGAAACGGGAAAGTGAAGCCTGTGGGTTGAGATAAAGACAGTTTATTAAGATAGAAAATAATAATAATAATAATTAATAATAATAATAATATGTACAAACAAGTGATGCACAATGCAATTGCTCACCACCCGCTGACCGATGCCCAGCCCAACCCCGAGAGCCGGCCCCCCACCCTGGCTAGCCACCCCTATATATTGTTCAGCATGACGTCAGATGGTATGGAATACCCCTTTGGCCAGTTTGGGTCAGCTGTCCTGGGGCTGTCCCCTCCCAGCTCTTGCTGCCCCCCCAGCCTGCCCGCTGGCAGGACAGAGCAAGGAGCTGAAAAGTCCTTGGCTTAGTGTAAGCACTGCTCTGCAGCAATTAAAATATCAGCATGTTATCAACACTCTTCTCATCCTAATCCAAAACATAGCACTCTACCAGCTACTAGGAGGAAAAATAACTCTGTCCTAACTGAAACCAGGACAAGACTCTATCCTGTAACTTCATGCTCTCTGCAACAGTTTTCCTTCAGCTTCTTGCCTTTTAGTAATCAGGGCTGAGAAATTTTTCAGGAGACTCCAGTCAAGGAGAGAATATTTCCAGAGTTTCCCTTAAGCACACTGCTCTTTTAGAGTATCTTGCTTATTTTTCAAATGATCAATTTAAAGAAAAGGCAGACAGCAATAAAAATAGGTCCACAGTTAACATGAGAAAATGGAAATGCTACACTGATGTAAAATGACAGTAGTGTGCTCTTGATTACTTTATGAATGAAAACAAATCTGTACTATCTGCACACAAAAAATTGAAAATTATTTCAAGTCTCTAATATCATATTAGGCAGGAAGGAATTTTAAATGATTAGCTTAATTTGTACACTTTTTAAAAGGATAAAGTAAATGGGTAAAGCATAAGGTTAGAAGCATGGTTGCCATCTAAACTGCCATCTGAATTCATACAGTCTTTCATCTAGTCTGGCTTAGAATTAGAGTAAAGAAGCCAAGATCTGACATCGCTTCAGTTCAGTAAAAAGGCATTTATTTTGGATCTTGATCTCAAATTTATTCTGTAACTCTCTGAAAACTTCTTTCCTTATTAGAAAACAAAGAAGGAAAGAAGGAAATAGCTATTGAAACAGCTTCAGGGCAGCTGCCTAGAATTTTTCATGGTAATTAGTACTGTTCATAGACTTAAAAAATATAAACAAGTTTCATTAAATACAGATGAATGACATTTTCTACATTCATAAAACTATACATCAGCATTTGTACGAAGTCATGAAAGCATCTAGTCCTCATCTTAATTAACCATGGTAGTTTACAGTTTAAAAAGTCGTGGTAGGGGGGAATCTATTGTTAATTAATCTGTTTTAATTTTTCTATTACACTAATATGATGCATATAGGCTTTGAAATGTGTAATCCCAATGCCAGTTTCTGTAGTTATGAAAAAAGGCCTATGCTAACAACAAAGTCCATTTTAAGTCTTATATGCTAGTTGACTTTCTATCTTCTCAATTGAAGGGATGTAGCCTGAGGCCATAGTCATGTTAACGAGCCACATGTAATACTGGCAATAAGCCAAGTATCAGACTCTTGCAGGAACTCCGAAATAATAATGAAAAAGACCCTGTATACATACATGCTACACACTGGAATGGTAAGTCTACCTTGTGAGTCTCATGCTGTACCTTTTGTAAGATCTTTAGCAGATAACTAAAACCTTATACAAAAGTTTATATATGGGGCAACCCTGGTTATATTTGCAGACTAGGGGGTGAGACACTAGAGAGCAGACCCACAGAAAGGGATTTGGGGGGGGGGGGGGCGTTGATCAACAGCAAGATGAACATGAGCCTTGGTGGCCAGAAGGGCTAACCATATCCTGGGGTGCATCAAGAATGGCATTGCTAGTCGGTCAAGGGAAGTGATTGTCCCACTCTTTGCTGTTCTGGTGTGGTCTCACCTTGAGTACTGTGTGCATGTTGGGTGCCACAGTACAAGAAAGATATAAAGTTGTTAGAGAGTGTCCAAAGGAGGGCAGCAATGATGGCAAAGGGTCTAGAGGGTAAGACGTATGCGGAGCAGCTGAAGTCACATCTACAGCTTTCTCACAAGGGGGAGTGGAGAGGCAGGTGCTGAGCTCTTCTCTCAGGTGACCAGTGATATGGCCCAAGGGAATGGCTTGAAGCTGTGACAGGGGAGGTTCAAACTGGATATCAGGTAAAGGTTCTTCACTGAGAGGGTGGTTGAGCACTGGAACAGGCTCCCCAGGGCAGTGGTCATGGCACCAATCCTGACAGAGTTCAAGAAGTGTTTGGACAAGCTCTCAGACACATGGTCTGATTTTTTTGGTGGTCCTTTGGGGATCCAGGATTTGGACCCGATCATCCTTGTGGGTCCCTTCCAACTTGGATTCTATGATATGGTTTATCAAAACATACATAATAGCAATTGTCTACTTACCTACAAATAATATTTCTGATTGTACTTCAGTCAAGAGAATTATTCTGTATTGGCCATGTGAATCTCAGTCTGAGCCTTAGTTGACTGCAAGAAGCTGTTCATGTATCATAACAAGATCTGCTGCTAAATGGCTACTTCTCAGTGGAGAATGAAGTGCTGTGCTCACAGACATTTGTACTTCAGCAAACTTAGTCATCAGTGAACTTATATTTAATTTTTTGTATCTAGAAAAACATTCGGGTGGGCAGGACCTATCAGACTACAAGCTTCCCATCTTAATAGGACAGAAAGATGCTTAGCAGGTATCCTGAGAGGAAACTGAGAATGAGTTAGCCCTGCACTGTAGTAACAGCACATCACTGCTTTTGAATTGCAGAACCAAGTTCAAAGAAACAAACTGTTCTCCCCAATCACTGGAAGGCAGATGCACAAACTTAGGAGATACTTTTACACTATTCATAAAATAATAATAATAACAGTCGTAATAAAGGAATGAAAGTACTGAGAACTCCAACACTAAGTACATTTTGAGTGAAAATGCATGTGCCTTGACTATGTCACACAACGTACTAATGCAAAGATCTCCAACATCGCACAAACTAGGTGTGTTCATATCAGTGTGGCACTAAGCATGAATAAATTCATTACAGCTGAGTTACTCTTAAGTTCTGATTTGGATATTTTGTCAGCATCACCAGCTCAGGCATCACAACCACAAGCCTGTACTTGTACCAGCAATTCTTGTAGTTTGGCTTACCTGGAGCAAAAGAAATGGAAATCCACAGGATTTGTTTACCTCCCCCCTCCCCCCCCCTCAAAAAAAAAAAAAAAAAAAAAAGAAAAATGAAATCTAGAAACAGTTAAATAAATAAAAAGGTATTGAGGAGAAAGAAAATCAGTGAGACATGACTGAACATGGACAGACTTTCAAAGGAAGCGATGGAAGCATGCAGCTAACAAAACACTCCAATACTACATGGAGAATATTTCAATATTGGCATTTGATTTGAAAACATGACCAGGCAGGTCTGATTTCTCACTCTTCTAATTTCCATCAAGTTTCTGACCTCTCCCGAATGTGTATTAAGACAACATTTCAAAGATCAGTGCTCTGCATGATTTCCAGAAGCAATTTGTGTCAATGGAAAGTGAGATACACAGCATCTGAATGAGTACAAGGAAGCTTGATAAAAATTCCAGCCTCATCGTTTGTTCTGAATTCTTGCTGTACTCCTTTCAGATCTGGAAAGTTACAGATTGACATATCTCTGGATTTTTTATGCTGTGATACTTTTCTCCTAGGATCTGTGCCCTACTGGTTCTGGGAAACTTGTGACCTCTGCATTTTTAATTAGAACTTGTAACTTTTTCCATAGCAACATATTTTGATGTCACAAATACAGAATCTGTCAAATCAAATGATTTCCAAGTGCAAAGCTAAGTAATTCTGGTCAAATGAAGTCCAAGTATATAAAAGCACTGAGATGCAAGCAAAACTGAAAATAGACAGCAAAGCAAGGATGGAAGTCTTAGCCTTGGTTAATTCATAACTTTGACCTTAGTAATTAATAAATCAATACAAATATGAAAGAATTACATTGCATGCTGAAGTAGTTTATATGAAGAATTCTTAATACTAATTTCCTTGAAGATGAGTACAGATAAAATCCATCTGTCTGATTGGTGTGCTGATATTCACATGGTACAAAGGAACAACTATTTCCAGGAAATTTTATAGCTATGGAAAAACTTTATTCACATGTTGAACTGTATAAGCAGGCAGGGAAAGAAAAAGAAATCCTCTGAAACAAAATCTGAGCTCAGATTTTAGCAGACCCACAATATTATGAGGAATAATGTGATTCCATATGATGGGTTAAGAAAAACAATATCAAGTAACATTTAAATATGTATTTTTTAAAAAACATTTCCTTATGATACATGCCTTGCATGTGCCCAAAATATTTCTTTCAAATCTCAGGAAGAAAAACTAGATTTTTTTGTCATTCAGATACACTATCTGTATGTTATGATAAAACATTCACTGATTCTTGATTATAGATGCTTAATGGTATCACTGTTCTTGAGAGTGGTATAGGCTTTTTTTACATATTTCAGTGTCAGTAGAGGCTTGCTCAGAACATTGCCACTTGTCACTTTTTCCTTTCATTTACCAAGAAGGAAACTACCAACATTCCTCTCTAACATGAAAAAATTATAGACAATAATAATATTATTTTCTGATGAGCCAGACTTGTGCTCACTCCCACCATAGTCAGTTACTTGTCTTTCTTTTTCCTACATTAAGCTAAGACTAAACATAGACAAGGAAAGCGTCTTTTACTGTCATTACCATTACTGCACATGATAATAACCATTATGCAATGGCACCATAATAATTGTTTGTCAGGCCAGCAGCCAAGAGATATGAATATGTTTGTCATTTAAAAAATAATAATAATAATATATATTGTATAGAATGAACCCCTTCAGTAAGAGAAGACAAGCACCAATGTGGGAAGAAGTTTTTTTTTTAAAAAAAATTATTTTTTTTTCTGGGTAGCATTGAACACATGACTACTATCCCTTTGTCTTTACCATCTGTTTCTACTTTTCACAAAAAATGCTGGAAAATTAAGCTAAACGTGGTGTGCTTTAACCTTGCATTGCAAATAAGGCCTTTCTGGGGTTCCTGGATCCCTCATCATTGCAGATGCCTTCCCTGAGTGTGCATAGGGGAGAGCAGCATAAAAACATGATAATTTTCTATTTCCTAGCAGAAATCTGGTGTTTTCCCTCATCTATCTCTGGTTTAAAAGAAAACTGTAGTAGTTCAACATTCCAGAAAATGTATTTTGTTAGCCTGAAAGACTATCTGAACTGAGTATTCAAATAGATGACAATACTTACATGATTTAGATTTTCCACTTTACAATGAAATGCTTTGTTTATATAAATTCCTAAAATTGTCAGAATAGGTCATTTTTCAAATTATGTGTTTAATGTCCTCAATTCAAGTAAAAAAAAAAATGCATTGCTGTGAAAACTTTGATTTCCAAGATTTTAAAAAAATATATTTACAAAACAAGACAATAGTAAATCTTCTGCTACATATAACATTTGCTTAAGTAATCTGACAGCTAATTTGTTAGTATTATATACAAGAGATACAGAAAAAGCATCACTTTACTCAAGTGTGCCTTTCAAATAAACATAATAAATAACTTTAAAAGACAAACAGTAAAAAAATGAATGTTTTGGAGTTTAGAGAAAATTTCAAGGATCTTGCCTTCCAAGTATAGACTGCTCAAGCTAATGCATGTAGCAAAGAAGGCATCTTGTGCCCAAGAAGTTTGGTGAAAGAAAACTGGCACTGCTTTTATAATAATAATAATAATTTCTCTTTTTGCAGTTTTCCCAGATCCTTCCATAGATCTTGGCTGCTTCAAGGGTCCTAAGGATGCCACAGTCTTAAACAGTCTTATAAATCTAGAGAGGGAAATGATCTGTCTCTTGTCTTCAGCAGAGAGCCTTGAAGAATGTCTGTGGGGCTTTACCAGAGACTTGCTGAAAAAAAAGCCAAGATTCAGGGGTCTCTGACCTTTCCCAGCCTTCCTCCACCAGCATCAGCCTGCAGCCTGCTCTTTAAAAGTTTCTGCTCACCCAGGGAGCAAAATTAGAAATCTTCTCTAGGGACAATCTTTCTTCCACCAAGCCACTCATCAGTGGCTTCCAGTAAGGTACGGAAACCAAAACCAAAAAGGACAAAGTTAAAAAATATATGTCACTCAGCAAGGATTTCCCACCGCAAAGCATGAATGCCCATACATGCCCACAGAGTCTAACACTACTTTATCAGCAGAGCCCTAGCCTGTAGTTTAGGCTTTCAGTGTTCAGCGTGCACTGTATTGGTGTAGAAAAAGTCCCAAACACTCTGCTGGTGATCCATGCATCTATAAATCATATGTGTAAGCATGTCTGAACTGCATAACATCAGCACTTAAAAAGTGTTGAGACCCTCTGATCTCCATGACAAGTAAAAACATTCATACAAATGTGCATTAATGGAATACCTTCTCCAAAATTTTTGGTCTTATGATTGTTAAATAAGGCTTTTTGAAGGAAGGAGAATTATACCTTTTCTTGAAAATAATCCCTGTTAGTACAGTCTAATTTTTATCATAAGTCACCACAGATCAAGCTAAATTTCATAAATGTGGAGAAATTTCAAATAAACTAAAAATCATATTTTAAGAATAACCTGCTGTACTGCACTTTTTTTTTTTTGTTCAATTCACTAATTATCATCAAATAGCCTTTCAAAGTGAATCCTATGAAACAGTGCTCGTCCAATTTGTATGGCACCTTGTAATTCCTGTCACAGGTTCCGATATTAGGCACGATCAGAGGTTTAGAGAGATTTTGCACCACCTAGTGAGCAGCTGATGCCTGTGTCAGCAAGAGGAGATGCAGACACTGGCATGGAGCTCCAGGTACATTATTTTGAATGGGTAAAGTGCCCTCTCATCATGGAATTCACAGGAAGGTTGGAAACTGCTGCCCCAGAAACACAAGCATGTTAATGTTCTTTCAACAGCACAGTTCCAGCATCTACACCATCAGCATCTCCTCTGTTTGCTTTAGAACTGCTTACTGCTGGTGCTTTAAACACAGAAGGGAAAAGCCTGGTCTCAAAATGTCATAGAACAATAGAATGACTCAGGTTGGAAAGGACTTTAAAGATCATCTAGTTCCAAACCCCCTGCCATAGTCAGGGATGCCACCCACTAGATCGGGTTGCTCAGGGCTTCATCTAACCTGGTCTTGAACACCTCCAGGGATGGGACATCCACAACCTCTGGGCAACCTGTTCCAGTGCCTCACCACCCTCTGAGGGAAGAATTTCCTAATTCCTCTCTAATTTCCTCCTAAATTTAGATTTCCCAGTCTAAAACAATTTTTTTTTTTTTTTTTTTTTTTTTTTTGTGTTGTTGTTGATGTTGTTTGTTTTTAATTTAAAACCATTTCCCCTTTTTCTGTCATTATCTGACTGAGCAAGGTGTTGTTCTCCATCTTTTTTGTAAGTCCCTTTTAGGTATTGGAAAGATGCAATGTGGTCACCCCAGAGCCTTCTCTTCTTTAGGCCCTGGCTTTCACAACCTTTCTTCATAGGAGAGGTGCTCCAGCCCTTCGATCATCTTTGTGGCCCCCCTCTGGACCCGTTCTAACAAAACCACATCCTTCTTGTGCTGGAGGCTGCAGACCTGGATACAGCTCTCCAATTTGGGCCTCACAAGGACAGAGTAGAGGGGGAACAATCACCTCCCTTGACCAGCTGGACATTCCTTTGTTGATGCAGCCCAGGACACAGTTGGCCTTCTGGGCTGCAAGCGCACACTGATGGCTCATGTCAAGCTTTTGGCCCACCAGAACCCCCAAGTTCTTCTCTGCAGGGCTGCTCTCAATTAGTTCTTCTCCCAGTCTGTACTCATGTCCGGGATTGCCCCGGCCCAAGTGCAGCACCTTTTACTTTGACTTGGTTAACCTCATTAGGTTTGCATGGGCCTACTTCTCCAGCCTGTCCAAGTTTCTTTGGATGGCATCCCTTCCTTTTATTGTATCAACTGCACCACGCAGCTTGGTGTCATCTGCAAACTTGCTGAGGATGCACTCAATCCTGCAGTCTATGTCATTGATAAAGATATTAAACAGTACCGATCCCAGGACAGACCCTTAAGGGACACTACTTATCTCCGGCCTCCACTTGGACATAGAGCCACCACTCTCTGGGTGCAAACCTTCAATCCAACCCCTTATCCACTGAAAGTTCCACCCATCAAATCCATATCTCTCCAGTTTGGAGACCAAGATGTCATAAGGGACTGTGTCAAAGGCCTTATACAAATCCAGATAGATGAAATCAGTCAGTCTTCCCTTGTCAACTGATGCAGTTGCTCCATCCTATGTCACATCCATGTCCTGTAAAAGTAAACCACAAGCCATAACGCAAATCTGCTTTGGGCGGGGACTGCATACAGATCACTATGTTTTCCCTTAAATAATCACCAGAAATACAACAGGATGTAAAAAAAATACTCTTACACTCTAAGAAATTCTTGCACTACAGTAAATATCCACTATTTTTCTGTACCCTTTTAATCTTTTTTGTTCTTACACTGACAGTCATAGGTATCCCAGGTACCCAACTGTGCTCTGTTCACAGCTTTAAGTGCCGGTGTCCCGTTTGTCCAGAAATGAATGTTATAAAAACCTCCTGTAAATAAGCAACACAAAATCAGGGTTTTCCTCCTCCACTCTACCCTTGGAGGTATAAGGCAAAAACTTGAATGGAAAGAAAGTGCTCATTCAATGTAAAAGCTGCAAAATCCATATTTGGACTTCCTTTTGCAATAAATTCCAGTTTATACTGTGGCAAATAAATGTATCAAATATTTAATGTCCACCCAACACAAACTGCCTGAAGTAGTGAATCACATCAAACATCTGTTTAGCTAAGTATCTTGCTTCCTACGATAATTACTAAAGGATAACCATGGAAGTACATAAGATTAGGACATACATATATTAAAGAGCTCTAGAATCTTCTTTCACCCTCTAGAAACTTGCATTTTAGGAATTTCTTAGATTGGAAGACAGCATTGGTCCTCTCTGGATTTCTTTTCCAAGAATGGGTTCATTATCCCTTGAACTAGTGCTAACTTTCCATACCCATGATATTCTGCAGCTAAGAGTTCACAGCTGAGCTGCCTGTAATGTGAAAAATAGTCATTTTCTCTTTACTCTGAGTCTTTTGTTGCCCCCTACTTTTCATGTTGTAGAAAGCACACGAGCATTACCTTCGCAATGTCTCTCATGACTTACCACAATCCTGTCAAAGTCTCTCCCTTTTTCTCCATTATTTTATTCCTTTTCAGACTGAAGTGTTTAATTTTATTAAACTGCTTCTGCATTAAAAATAATTGTATACTCTCCATTATCTTTCTCAAGCTCCCTCAGTTCTACTATCTTCCTTCTGAAGCAGTAGAATAAGAACTACATATGCATGCAGCAGCAACTTTACAGTGATAAAAGAATTTGTTCTGAATTTTTAACAATCACCTTGCTTTTTTTGACCATTACTGAAAATTTAAAAACAAAAACCTTAAACCATCTATAACAATTGTATTTTATTTTATTTTTTCTGGTTTTAACTGTAAGCTCAGATCCAACTACTGAACACGTAAAATTAGGCATGCTTGTGGGGTTTTGTTTATTTGTTTGTTTTTAAATCCTGATGCATCATTTCACATTTCCTACATTGAACTTTATCTTCTATTCCATTTGTTGTAACTCAGACACATAATGGAAAAAAAAAAATCCTGTAATTCTTCAGAGACATTGAAGACAAAAGTCTACCATGAAAATGCCATCTCCTTGTTATTTTCCCACTCCCATCCACTTATGAATGCTGATAAGGCTGGGTTCTAGACCCATGGAGTACTTTCTGGAAGATGACTATTTTATTATGCCTTGTTGCATAATAAAACTTTCTAAACCAGTAATTTTAACATGTAAGGACCTCTACTCTCATATACCATCATAGCGTAGTCCTTTCAGTACTCAACTGTGCTTTCTGAAATACCTCATTATGATTTTGATATAACTTCATAGTAGAAAAAATATATAGTATTTTTATTTGGTTTATTTTAAGTGCATTTCCCATTACCAGGCTTTAGGATTAACAGGATTTTGCACATTGATTGTTCAGCAATAACTATATGCCTTTTACTCCAAGCAAGCAAGGTAGCAAGATTTTTTTTCTTTCCTGTTCTTCCTTTCCTGCTCTGTAGCTTCAGTGCTAAATACTTCTATTGCAGGAAAAACTTCGTACATTGCAATCCCATAATTCAAGTATGCAGAAGAGAAGTGTAACTAGGGAGTGTTTAGTCAATCAAAGTAGCTGAAGTTATAATTTATATAGGTACACTACTTACAGAACTTTCATAATTACATGTGTTAGCATTAGACTGACACATAATACTGTACATAATTATATTTTATATAGCAACATTAAATACTTATAGATTATAAATATTATATTATATATAGAGTTATGAACTACCTGTCACCAGAGTAAGTTGGTGACATCACACTAAGGACAAGTGAAATATTACTTGAAAGTCCCCTGAAACAAGAAGAAAAAACATGGTGCTGAGGTTAATTCCCTCTGTCCCTCACTACCACAAGCAGTTAATTTCCAGCCTATAGTCAGGGAAACTAAGATAACTGATTTTACAGATAATTCATAAATACGCAATTGCACAGTTTCTGAATTAGGCTTTGTCAGTCAGTGGAAATTAATAGTCTTCTCAGGGAAAGATAAATTCCTCCATAACATACAGCTGTGATTAATACACTATGGCGGAAGGGGAAAGGGGAAGAGAAAGAGGAAGGGAAGGGAAAAGGAAAGGGGAAGGGGAGAACATAGGTTCCATAGGCACCTACCACCAGACCAGGCTGCCCAAAGCCCCATCCAACCTGGTCTTGAACACTTCCAGGTATGGGGCATCTGCAGCTTCTCTGGGCAACCTGCTCCAGTGCCTCACCATGCTCTGAATGAAGAATTTCGTCCTTATATCTAATCTAAACCTACCCTCTTATAGTTTAAATCCATTACGCCTTGTCCTATCACTACACCCCCTGACACAGAGTCCCTCCCAGGCTTTCCTGTAGGCCCCTTTCAGGTGTTGGAAAGTTGTCCAGGCTGAACAACCACAACTCTTTAAGCCTGTCTTCGTAGGAGATGTACTCCAGCCCTTTGATGAACTTTGTGGTCCTCCTCTGGACTTGTTCTAATAGGTCCATGTCTGTCCATCTTCTGCTGGGGGCATAAGAGCTGAATGCAATAATCCAGGTGAGGTCTCACAAGAGCAGAGAACAGGGGGAGAATCACTTTCTTTGCCCTGCTGGCCATGCTTCTTTTGATGCAGCCCAGGGTATAACTGGCTTTCTGGGCTACAAGTGCACCTTGCCAGCTCATGTTAAGCCTTCCATCAACCAATACCCCCAGGTCCTTCTCATCAGGACTGCTTCCAATCGATACTCCACCCAGTCTGTATTTGTGCTTGGGATTGCCCCAGTGCAGGTGCAGGGCCTTGCACAAAGCCTTGTTGAACTTCATGAGATTTGCACAGGCTCAGCTCTCAAGCCTGTCCAGGTCCCTCTGGATGGCATCCCTTCCCTCTAGCATGTTTACCGCACCACACAGCTTGGTGACATCAGCAAACTTGCTGAGGATGCACTAAATTTCACAGTCCATGTCACTGACAAAGTTGTTAAATTGTGCTGGTTCCAATACTGACCCCCTGATCTCCACCTGGACACTGAGCTGTTGACCACAACTCTTTGAATGTGACTACCCAGCCAATTCCTTACCCACTGAGTGGTCCATCCATCAAATCCATGTCTCTCCAATTTAGACACAAGGATATCATGAGGGATAGTGACAAATGCTTTGCACAAGTCTCTCCAGACAATTTTAAATCAATGATTTAAGCATCTAAGCTTTGTGTCTGAACTGTGGAATTCAGAACCATGTGCTAAGAGTAAATGTACTGCAACACATGGGGAACTGCAGCATACTGCATTTGTGTCCTGTACTGTCTCAGTTTTTATTATACCTGTCCAGGAAGAAGGGTTAAGCTGAATTTCTTTTCTGTATAATTTTCTGTATATGTATAATAATCCACACCTCCCATCTTCTGAAAATCTTCTCACTGCCAAACTGATAAGAGAGGTGGGCACTAATGCAAAGCAAAGTTTATAAGGATGTCTAACATACTGACCACTGTTAAGAATAAGATTGTTGCATCTCTAGAGACTTTACAATTAACTTTAACAATAACAATAAAAGATTGAGGCTGTATTTGGGCTGTATGGGAGGTGAAAGTTTTGGCAGCATTTAATTTTTGAAGAACTTCTTTATGTCCAAAATTCCTTACTATTTATTTGGTAGTTGTGCATCCATATCCTCTGGGAGTCTTGGTCTGAGAACTTTCTGCCGTGGTTTTGTTCGGTATTTGAATTAGAATTTTCTTTTTTGTGTCATTCAGTCATTCCTCCCACACACACACACAATTAAAGTTTGGATTTCTTCCCCTGTTTGAAGAATCTGTTATCAGACAGCAATCCTCTGAATCTACACACTAACCTTCCTTGCATATTTAAAGCCTAAAATTTAAAATCAATTAAATGAACAATAAAGGTGAAACTATGACACTATTGGAAAATAAATTTTATAGAGGTGGATTAGCTGCCAATGTTTCAAGAGCTATATGGAATTTGTTTTCATCTCATAGGGGTATTTAGTGAATCTTATCTTTCTTTTCAGAGGAATGACTATGGGAAATTATTTGCTAATGCTATATGGCTTTAAGGTCCCCTTCCCACCTAAACCATTCTATGGTTCGATGGGTAAAATATACCATTCTATCAAAAGTTGAACCCGATGATCTGCTACAATGCAGTTTAATTTTGTAGAAGGAAAATCACTGTTCATTAGGATATTAACTGCTCAGAAATGCCACTCTGCACTTTGCTTTTTCTAGCCTGTATGGATGAGTGCATAGTCTAAACAGAGACAATCATCCTTTTTTTTTTTAAGTGGAAGGCACTGCAGAATTCCTTTAATTAAACACTGTATGCAAATAAGAAGCATAACTTCAGAGTATGCAGAAAAAGGAGCAGAAGTTGCTGTATCTGGAAGGCTGCAAACCACAGAAACAGTTTGACAAACAGTAAAAAAAAAAAAAATGAAAAAAAAAAAGATTAAAAAGAAATAGACACCAGCAACCTGTGATAAATAAACAAATATTTACATTTCAATCTAATTATATTTGGAGAGTCAGAGGTATATTCTAGACAGTAGATTTTTCCTTTACCAGAAACAGTATCCAAAGAAGAACAGAGAATGCTGTACATCAGTTTTCCTATCCTTAACTTACTTAATTCCTACACACTTTACACTATCTCCTGTCCTTTTAGATATTTGAAGGGACAGGTAAATATTGTGAAATGTGATTGCAATTGTAAATAAATGAATAAATAAAAAATTGTTTCCTTCAAAACATTGTCCTAAACACCTATGTAACAGATGCTGATGCTTTGCCTTAAGGTTAAAATAGATGCATTCAGCATCTGTTACTGAGTCACCATGGCAGAGATTAGAACATCATGTTTTGTGTTTAGATTATCTGCTATAAACACATCTGGGTGATTGTCCTGGGATTAATTTGTTGAAGTCTGGCATTTGTGTGCTATCACCTTATTATCTGGTCCTCACAGGGTTTGTTGGCAATTCCGTAACTACCTCCCCCATACAGCTAAAGGAAGGGAAATAAGAAAATTGAAAGATCAGACTTAAATCATCTTCACCATGTGCTTAACATTTAAATCATAAAATTTATGAAATAACTGTAACCACAGGCACAAAAGATAAAGGACAGAAGCTCTTTTTCCTTTACGGTTCAAAACACCTCACAAAGAATCTGGCACTGATTTTTTCCCAGCTTCACAAGATTTATTTCCCATTCTCTTTCAAGGTGCCAGAAACTCAGCCTCTAGCTAAAGTTTGCTAAGACAACTATTTTTGACTTCTCTTGATGAAGCTGTTGCACCACATTCTAAACACTTGCTCTTTCCACCACAAGAAATGTTCAGGCAAAAATAGCAGCATGCTGGAGTATATGTGGGGCGCTGGAGATACATACGAAGTTTATAGTATTATGTCTGCTAACTCATCTCCAAAAAATTCTCAACCATTCTTTACTAGAACACAGTGTTAGTCCACATATAATTAAATACAAAGCGGTGATGAGGCAGAGGTACTTAGAGAACAAAATCTTCCTAAAATTAACAGGCCCAACTGTTATTATTTCTTTCCTCATTATGTCAGTTTATGTCACTCTTGTCAGTGGGAGTGTGAAATATTAATAAGTACAAGTTATAGTAACTTACTGGAGTTGGCCTTGTAGCAAATTGGGAGCTTACCTGCCTGTCATGAAGTCCAAAGACAGTCATGTTATTTATTTCATGGAGGTAAAACTGTGTGCTGAAGTCTGAAAACTGTAATATTTTGTGTAGTCCTGCCTACACACCAAATATGCTCAGCTTCCAAAATTCACTTAGTATCAGGAACAGGTGCTCAGTTTCATATCTTTTACGTATATCAAACAATCCACACTAGAATTAGACCTTTTAACCAGTGTGTAAGTGACATTTTAATAAAGCAGATAAAGCATCTGGATCCCTTTATTTTGTTACTTGCATCCACAAAAATTGTAGCAGAGCATCATAGGCCTTTGGCAGAGCAAGATGGGGTTGGAAACCTTGTGGGTATTTTAAATATATTTTAAATATGTAGGTTTTTATGGCATGTTTGATATGTAAGCTTCAGATTGTGGCAAATGATCATATAGAATCAAAAAACAAGTGGGGAGGGTAAGGAAAGGGAGGGGAAGGGAAGGGACAAAGTCAGACCTATAAAGGAAGTTAAACTCTAAGGAATAAGCAATGCTGCTTTGTGAAGACCCTCAAAAAAAAAAAAATACAAGATTTAGTGCTCTCAACATAGACTATGGAGACTGAATGACTTCTATGACTGACAAAAATTACAAAAAATTGTATAAATCTGAACAAAACCCCCTACATAATGCAAAAACTTATCAGTGGTAGTTCAAAAAGACATCAAACATATAATAGAGTATTAAATGTAATATTATCCATGTGTCATCTTTAAGTCAACACCTACAGTTTTCTAGGGCAGGAGGGCAACAGAAGCTGAAGCTTATGTTCTAGGGACAAGATTAAATTTAAATAAGAAGCAATACCCTGCTTGCTTTTTTTTGTTACTTGGGAGCTAACATGAAGGTACTAATTTAGTTTGCAAACATTCTCACTGTAATACACTCAGTACTAAATTGAGAACCATTATTGAAACCTCAGAGATGAGGAAATGAGCAGGAGTAAATAGTACTTCCCTTTTCTTATATAGGTTCATTGCAACTTTTTTTGAAATATTGACATTTAGGAAATAGGGTGCAACCACTTCCAAGGTGTCACCTATCGTGAGGGAAAACTATAGAGTCACATCTCAGTTTAAAAAGCTTCTTATTCTACTGATTTACTCAGAGATATTAGCTGGAAAGAATATGGTCTTCTAAAATTGTCTGCTTTAGTGCACAGCCTCAGAAATGCATGCAGACAACTCTAATTACAATAATACAAACATACATCTAAATCTATAACTGAAAGGTTAGAAAAATGCGTCAGTTTAACACATCTCTATCTCAGTACAAAAGATCTATAAATACTGTAAAATTCTCAGAAGAAATTACCAGAGACCCTCCTTCCCAGGGGAACTGGAACAAGTCACACCTGACAACTCTCCCAAAGTGAAGTGTTGGAAGCTGTTTTTGCAGCAGGTGAAGGAAAATACAAGTGTAGGTGAGGAATCTGTCACAGATCTGACACGGCCTCCAGCAAGATAAAGGAAGGCATGAGACAACTTGTCTAAGAGTCTGGTTTCACTCAGCAGGAGGGCAATGAAAGTGTTTTTAATGTCAGTCAAATCCATTCCTCACACTGGGTGAGCTACAACAGAAACAGGGAAGGTCCAGCTTGGGGAATTGATGCATTTTGACTGTTCTGGTGCCATAATGAACATTTCACTTTAGTGCCAGCTTTGTGAAATTCAAAATCTGGGTATTTGTCTATGCTGTTTGCCTTCTCTAGTAGTTTCCAGTGTGGCCTACTGACTTTAACAGTCAACATAACCTGCTTCTTTCTGCAGACACTAATTATTAATTACTTCTGCAGTTTTACAATGCAAAACAAAAACAAAATAAAACAAAGTAGCTTATGAAGCCCACAACAAGTATAAGACTTAATATAATGAATTGGTTTCTTCTCATTCAATACTGTTGAAGACAAAATCACTCCAGGAATGCATTTGGTCCTAAAGCTTCAATGTCACTGAAATCCTAATCTTTAAAAAAACACTGGAAGATGAACTTTGACTGTATAAACCTTTAAATAAAAATAGCATTTTTGCAAATATATTCTTCCCAAGTGCCTACTTCTTCGTAGTATGTTTCCCATCCTAATACTGTATGTTTTTGCAGCTGGCAGTTGACACTGCCAATGAGCCTTTATGTTCAATGTTATTTAATATATTCCCATCAGAAAGTTATTTTTACTTTTCAGTTTCAGTATCATCTTGTAGTGTCCTGCATATAATGTTCATGTTGTAATTTGCATTTTTTTCCCATAGGATAAATAAATAAAGATTCAAACAACAATATTGAAAGAATTCAGGCTTATTTGCTGAGAGAAAAATAATATATAGAATGGAAAACTGCTTTACTCTACTGAAATAAAAAAAAAAAAGAATCAATGAAACTTTATGTTTCAGGTGTCTAAACAGGAGATAACTGATAGAACATCATCTCAATGAAACATCTGCATTTAATTTATAGCTATGGGAAGATAACATGTTCAGTTATCACCATACATGTTAGGATGGAAACTCCTCAAAATATTGTCTCATCCAATACAACAATCTCTTAAACAACTACAACTGGTCCTGCAAAACACAGTCTATGTGGGTCTGTACACACTAGCCATTTTTCCATGAATCTGGCATTTCCTGGCCTAGCATTAGGTGCTGTGGCTAAACCCATGCCACCCTAAATTCCCTTAATGTTTCAGCAACAGGCTTGTAGGAAGTCACATTCTCCCTTTCCTGTGTTATCACAGCCACAGGGTGATGCATTGGGAACCTTCAGGCTCACATCTGAAGGGAACACCAGCCAGTTCTAGGGCTCAGGACCATTCTTCATGCCAGTGGCATTTAAGGCCAATGGTCTCACAATCTTGTCTAGAATTTCACACATACCCATCAAGATGGAATCAGACCCACCTGAGATTATGGCAGCAGCCTACAAATGGTTCTTTCATTTACTCTTCAACTATTCTTTGTTTATGAAACTATAATCGGCATTTTGCCCATATTGCTCACAATAACATGGTCTCTTTTACTGTGTTTGAAGAGTAGATATCATTTACATATGTCTGCTCAGGTTGTATCTGCCATTGCTGCATTACAATAAGATATAAATTCCATTTCTGCTAACAACTAGGTAAGTATACTCTCTCCCTTCCCCTTGACTGAGAAAATTTTTATTCACACACAAGCAGTATAAAATACTGTGACCTCTTTAAAAATATTCAAGACAACACTTGCTGCAGAATTAGAAAAATAATCTTATGTGGCTACAGAAATAATGTTTGTGTTTTATCAGTGTTGTTCCCGCCAAAGGCTGGATTATCTGTTTCACATCCATTTAAACACAGGAAGGTTATAACAGGTCAGACAGCAATCTGGACTTCACTGGCTGGGAAAACTGACCTCATAAATTTGATTTGATACATCTGTCCTTTCAGCTGTCTGCGTATATGCCCATGCATTCAGTTGGCCATGTGCCTGCTCAGTGGAAGATCAACTGCTGTGGCTACTGCACAAAGGATTTTCCAAGTCCTCCTCTCAGCTACAGAAGTAAATATATTTGAAAGAAGTGCAGAAAGGAAGACATACTTATAGTTGCTTGTAGGTGCCTAAAAGAAACATTGTAGTCCTTCAATGAACAATCAGGAAACCATTGAAACTATCCTGAGTAATGTTGACTATGCCTGTCCAACTATTTCTGTAAACAGACATTGATGTTACTCTCATTGCCATAATTTCTGAGTGCACATGAGAGTATATGGATGAAGTACATCACTGTATAATGTTGCAACTTGCATTGTACATAGGTACTTGCATTGTACATAGGTGTCAGTTTCCACTTGAGCAGTAAAAGATTGATAACAATCACTTAAACACAATTAAAAACTTTCAAAGAGACCAAGTGTAAAGTGGAAATGAAGGACTGAAACTAACATTGTATAACTAGAAAACAGGTATTATGATGTAACATGTATTAAAGGTATACAACTTGCTGAACTGCATTCTCAAGAATGTCTCAGTGAAATGTCTCAGTGTGTTTATCACCAAAGACACACGAAGTCTGTGGCTCTTCAGCAAAATTCAGACATATGAGTTTTTTGAAGGAAGTCCCCAGCCATTCCTTTTTCCTGCAGTGTTCTGACCATTTCATGTGTTCGGCCTATCCATAGAAGCTTACATTATTTGTTTTCCATCAGCAATAAACCAACTTAAAATAATTAGTGATATAAGACAGAGAGAAAAGTACATTTTGCTTATTGTCTTTTCAAAATGAAGACTGTTAATCTATTTTAATAAAAGTCCCTATAAGAACAGGCAATTATTACAACTGTTCATACTTGATCAAGATTTCTTCTTTCTGTTGACTTCCACTAATCTCTAGGAGCCTTGACGTGAAACGTCAGAACTACTGCTATTATACTTAACCTGGAAAACTGATGCCAGATGATAGAGGTAGGAACAAATGATAAATATGGTTGTTTTAGAACATTTCCTTCCTGACTTAGATTTTCTTTTTCAATAGATACAGATGTAATTTCATGATTAATAAACATTTATTTTCTAAATGTCTGACTTTGTTGCTAGATGCATATAGCAGCAGTAAGATATACACCTATGAAGCCTGGCATCTGCACTGATTTATGTTTGTTACAGGCACCGGTGTTAAAAAACAGATTAAAAAACAGATTAGCCTCCACACTATGGATGAATTCAGCAGTCCAGCTGCTTACAAGCAAATTAAAGAATAGGCTCATGTTATTGATCCAATTTTCTGCTATGTGCTGAGAGCATGCAGCAGTTTGATCTGATTTTACAATGACTCCACTTCCAACATCCCTTCTAGTAGTGCATCATAAGATAAGAATATCATGGGAACAGCAGCTGATAGAATAATCCACCCATTGATTTCTTCTCCCTGTTTACTCCCAGTGTTTTAATTGAATTTTGTGGTTCAGCATTTCAGGCTGTGCTTTCAGAGTCAACTGGAGTACAAAGTAAAGCAATGGGAAAAATCAAATTCTTGAATTTTGTCCAAATGGTATTGGACAAAAATAGACTCAAAGATTCTCATTGCAAATTTGACTCTGGAATGAAGGTTGTGGAGTTTTGTTGTTTTGTTTTGTTTTGTTTTGTTTTGTTTTGGTGGTGGTGGGTTTTGTGTTTTTTCTGTGTGTGTGTTTTTTTTTTTTTATTTTTGGTGGTAGTGGTGGTGTTTTTTGTTTTGTTTTGTTTTGTTTGTTGCTCTGGTTTGTGTTTTTCTTCTTTTCATGCCGCTCTTCCTTGCAATAGGGGCAATGTGAAAAGGAGAATACTGGGAAAGAGAAATTTTCTTGTTCCCAGCAAGCAGGTTAAAATTTTAAGGGAGCTGGAGGTTTTGAAGAACTCACACTTTGACACAGAAGTCACAGAAGAAACATACCAGAGTGGGATGAGTTGCTGTCAATCACCTCTTAAAAACTTTCTTTGGCTTGGTTTTCAGTCTCTCATCAAGGCACTATGCAATTGCTAGTAATTGCTGGATATATAAAGGCATTACAACATAGAACACTAAGAGAAACAGAAACATTTAAAAATAGATATTAACAGTTCACTTCCACTCCAGCACTGGGAAGTCTTCACGTGTACTCTTTCCCCATGCTTCATTTAAGCTTCAGTTAAGTAATAGTGTTTTCCACCACCTCAAGAACACAGTCCTGTATCACTCCTGCTTTACCTGGAGAACATCTTTAAGAATTCAGAAGATAATTCAGCTGAGATTTGCAAATATCCTCACAGACTATGGATGATAAATTCTATTTGAATTTCTCCCTGCTCTCCAGTGTTCTATGCGAACTACAGGTAATTAATGCCCTTTCCTATTTAGAAATGCTGTAACAAAGATGCAGTTTCATTCCAAAATGACAATGTGAGAACTGTGATATATACTTTTCCAAAAGTTCAAGCAGCTAAGGAACTGAAAGGCCATTATGTAAACTGAAAATATATAATGAAAAGGAAAAGGAGCATACACAACTTTTCATGTTGACCACAAAGTTTGTACAATGACTTTGGGCCCACAAACAGCTGCACTCATAAAATCAAGATTAAAGCTGAAGAATAAGGCAGACACTCTTAACATTCTGTAAGGTATGCTGGACCTCCAGCACTCCTTAGAACCTGTTGTTTAGAGGAAAAATATTAAGCATAAGTATAACAAAAGATTTGTAAGTTTGAGATCTGCTCTTAATATAGTAACAATTCTAATCCCTAGGTTAATTTCAAAGCAGAATGACTTTACCCATCTGACGACTAACAATTTGGAATGATACAAATTTTGGAAGGGGTTATGGAATGACAAATGCAACACAAAATTGTATTTGAATGTCATGAGGAAAATACTAAGAAGAGGAAAATCCACCCTTCTTGCATAATGAAGAATATTTTTAAGACATGATGTGGTTCCACATTTCAAAAGGACCACAGCATAGTAAGGCCAATGGTGCCAAGACACAGAAGAACAGCAGGAACTCATGCAGTTCTGAGCCTTCAACATTGCACGTCTTGGCTATTCATGCAGAAGCCAGGGATAACACTACCCACAAGGCAGCCACACATCTGTGTCTAGTCACCAACAGAACAGTGTGGTCATTCAGGATACAAGAAAGAAGATAAAATGAGTCAAGAACCTTCAGCAGTATTGGTTATCTGCACATTTTTCTAAATAGGAATCACAGTGTGGACAATCAAAACACCTTTTATGTTAATGACTGCTCTAATCTTACCTTCTTCATTTTTGGAAGGGGGATATGACATTCACACTGCATCAAGGAGAAACAAGATAGATACCCCAGGTTAGAACTGGTAGCTGTCTCTCCTTCTGGGGTCAACTGGTCCACATGGGGTTTCTTCTGTCATCTGAAAGGGACCCACATGAGTTTCATACTCTGGGCTCAAGATGAGCTAGCCAAAACATGCATTTTCTACCACTGCTTCCAAAACAACATTCTCATTGAAACACTGTGTAATTCACCAGACCTGAGGCAGTGCCAGCTAGCCTTCCGAAAAAACATCTTAAGCAATCACAGAGAAACAATTTAAATTTGTTTTCTAAATGTGTTTGTAGTCCGTGTTCTTTTCACAGAGCTTACTGTCAGAAGAGTAAAAAAGCTTTCTCAAGGAATGCCATTCCTGCACACTCTCCAGCTTGGCACCAACCACTCTCCAGCCTGTAACCATCCTTTTTTTTCATATGTAACCTAGCTCCATCCAGAAAGTAGCAGACAGGTCCCAGAATGCCTCATCACTTAGTATCACACCCAGGGAGAAAGCACAAGGAGCACGTTAAAAACATGGGCAAAGACTGCTGTGATTGTCAGTCAGGATGGAGACTTACCACAAAGGATATCAGTTAATTTTCTTGGTATAGTATCAATGTCATCTATCTCTCTGCAGCTTTTTACTGTCTTCCCATTCCTCTTTTCAATTAGCAAAACATAAAATAAAATCCTTCTCTTCATGGTCACTTAGGACCTATCCTCATACAGACTACCAGCTCTCAGCTGTTCTCATGCAGAATACCAACAGACTTGTTTATCATTGATAGTGATGCAGTGTTCACCTCTGTTAAGTACAAACAAGAAGTTCTCTTTCCCATGCTCTTCCATTTGCACATGAAGAGCATGGCTGCTAGTTCAGCACCTTGCTTCAGATCACTCCTTGTCTCAGTACTTACAAATGAAAAGATGATATATTGTGGCAAGTGTATATCCTATTTTGCAGACCAGTAGTTTTTCTTACACTCACCAGGCATTACTCACATGCATTCTCCTAAATGTTTCCAGGCTCTTTCTTCGGACAAAGAGAACTTCCATATCAAAGCTTTGCCCAAAAGCATTTTCTCCCTGATGTCTTTGAACTAGAGACCATTAAGCAAAGGTTCAATTAGTCAAAGGCAGTCTCTTCTGGCACATAATGTGCAAAGAGATTTAAGCTGTTTCAGTCCCCCACAATTTTATGTGGTTTGGGTTGATAGAAGCTTTGCTTCAGGCAGGTATCAAATACTGAACTGCAAACACTATGGAAGAGAGGAGTACTATTGCTGTCTTAGAGAAAATAAGAACCCTCTATGCTAGGGCAACATACCTTGTAAAAAGGCTGGGCATGTCATATGAGGAGAGACTGAGGACACCTGGGTTGTCTAGTCTGGAAAAAAGAAGGCTGAGAGGCCATTAATCTCTACAACTTCTTAGGCAGGGGAAATGGAGAGGGAGGTGCTGATCTCTTCTCCCTGGTAACCAATGACAGGACTCATGGGAATGGCACAAAGCTCAGCCAAAGGAGGACCAAACTGAACATTAGGAAAATAAATCTTTATTGTGAGGGTGGTCAAACACTGGAACAGGCTTCTTAGAGTGGTGATTGATGGTCCATGCCTGTCAGTATGCAAGAGGCTTTTGGACAATCCCCTCAATAATATGCTTTAACTTCTGGTTAGCTCTGAAGTGGTCAGGCAGTTGGACTTGATGATCTTGGAAGGTCCCTTCCAACTGAACTATTCTCTTCTCTTCTCTTCTCTTCTCTTCTCTTCTCTTCTCTTCTCTTCTCTTCTCTTCTCTTCTCTTCTCTTCTCTTCTCTTCTCTTCTCTTCTTCTCTTCTCTTCTTCTCTTCTCTTCTCTTCCATTCTATCTGTTCTGTTCTGTTCTGTTCTGTTCCGTTCTATTCCGTTCTATTCCGTTCTATTCTATTCAGTCCTGTCCTGTCCTGTCCTGTCCTGTCCTGTCCTGTCCTGTCCTGTTCTGGGTGTACCACAGATAATTTTCAGACTTGTGAGGTAGTATTTACTTAAAAAAAAAAAAAAAAAAAAAAAAAAAGCAAGTAGAATCCTTTAATAAATACTTGACAGAAGGCTAACTATATGTGTTTTTTAAAAAATTCAGTAAGTGACTAGGAGCTGACTGCAACACTTATAATGTGTTACTGTACATTATTACATTATTACATTATACATTATTATGTATACATAATTATGTATAATGTAATGTACACATATGTATATACATTATTGTATATAATGTATAACTACAAGACTATGCAGATGAAGTCCAATTTCTTGTTTGATATTCATCCCCTGTGAGATAATAAATTAATTGATTCCAGGTATAAAATACTGTGCAAATCTCACAGTGGTAATATACCCACATCATCTGAAGTTTCCTATTCTTCAACAGTTCATAGAATATGGGTAGATTTTTTTTGCTGAGCACTACATAACTGCATTATATAAAGCTGCTGCTAGCAATATCAAAACATATTAAAAGTTTAACTAAGACAATGTGTTTGAGAAGAATTTGCTTTCTTTGGAGCTGGAATGTCCCCATAAAAAGGCATGATCTGTACTAGACTGAGCTGTCCAATGATCTGCAAACACTGAACACTGTGTCCTGGAGTAAACTCTGCTTTCTTCTAACCCAAATTGGTTTGGATTCCTCCAGTGCATGCAAACAGCATTTTCAAATAACGCTAATGCTATGTGTCTTAAACCTGCATTTTGATTTGTACGTTTGACTTTCACAGATGTACTTTCAGTTTATAGCACCGCAAGTCTACTGACAGTGCCACAGGGCCTCTTAAGGAGGGGAGGGGAAGTGTGTGAAAGTGTCCCTGAATAGCATAGCCTGTTTTCAAGACAAAATCCATTATTGTGATTTGTCATAAAAGTGTTTTTTTGTTTTGTTTTTGTTTGTTTGTTTGTTTGTTTGTTTTGTTTTTTCTTTTCCCCACATTCTCTCTTTCCTGCTAGTTCTTGGAAAGTGATATTATTCACGTAGACCTGTGCAGCACAAAAATATAATTAGACCAATGCATATTTTTAATTTCTCCCTCTGCCAACACAGACTCATGTGGCTACTAGACTCTTTCTGAATATTTTGCTTCTCGAGTGCCTCTCCCTCTCTCACCTGCACTCTCACCTCTACTTCACCTCCTCTCTTGCAGTGTCCCACATCTCTTCTACCGTTGTTTCACTGTTTTGCCTTAAAGCTTTGTATTCCCTAATCTTTCTCACCTATCTTTCTTGTTAATACTTGCAGTCCCACATTAGAGAACAATGCAAAACAGTGCAGGACACAGAAAAGGGTGTCAGTTGAGAGCTTCAACTGACTGCTTATGAAGACTGAGAGATTTTAATTTTGCAGAATCTGAGATTTACCTGGCAATACAGTGGATAAAATCACAGTGAAGACAACATCTGTATTACTGAACAGAAAAGACTGTGCCTGAGTTTTACGATCCTGCTAGAAGTTGACTCCATGCCTGGTTTTCCTCATAGTAAAACTGAAAAGCTGCACCTTCATTCAGTTTCTTGCACAGAGAACTATGCCTTTCACTGCAGAACAACTTAACATACATAAGCACTCCCAGACTGCCTCAGTCCAAGGGTACTCCTGGCCTGGAGTTCAGTATCCAACAGTGAACAGAAGACGATGTGTAGAAAACAAGTGCAAGAAACAGAATAGAAAACAAGTGCAAGAAACAGAGTAAGTGCAGAGCAATAAATTCTTTGATATACCCTCCCAGTTTACTGCCTTTTTTAGTAGTAAAGGCAAGTTGTAACATTGGCAAGGAGTCACAGCTTTTTACACTTTCACCATTTCTATTGTTTGTCACACAATACAGAGCTCAGGTCCTGGAAGACATGTATAATACGAAATGCTTCTACATCGTTGCTGTAAATGCAATTAGTTGCACTAATTTCAGCCTCTCCCCAAAGACTCTTGAAGATATCTCAGTAAGGACAAGAAGATACCAGACACAGAAATGGTGCAGAGCAAGTCCATCCTTTCAGTATGCTGGTGTCAGGACATGATCCTTCCAACAGAACACATTCTTTAAGCTTTTTTGAAATGTCCAACTAACTAAGGCTTCCACCCTTAATAGTCAAATGCAACTCATTCCAAGTTTCATGTTTAGCCTATGATACTAATTTTATAGCAGGACTTCCTACTACATCCTTTGTACCTCCCATGGCTCGCATGGAATGGACTACAGATGAATGTAGAAACTAGGGTCAGTCATAGCTGGGCACTGACATATTCTCTTTGTGTGTGTACACATATGCATAATAAAAGTATACATATAAAGGCAGGGGATAGCCCTCATGCTTTAAGATACTATTTATATTCTGATATCTAATATGAGAAAGGCAGTTTAAAAAAAATATGAGTGATGACTACTTTAAAAACTATTTGGGAGGGACTTCTTCCAAAAGAGACTGAACTACCTACTTTTAGTAATATGTACCAGTGTTCAGTAGGGTGGATTGGTTTCCAATCTGAGACATAAATCACATGCCCGACGGAAAATTGCAGTCAGTGTCTGATCTTACTGCTGTGAAAGTAAAAAGGCCAGGTGAATATCTGCAGAATTTGAAACAAAAGAAAAACTGGGAATCAGCATGACAACCTGATAGCACTACTCTTTTAAATAAATAAAAGCCACTGCGGAAGAGAGACATTTTACACTTCATTGTAGTGAAACTGGTCTCCAGGTTTAGAGAGTTTCACTCTATCAACTTATAGAAGTCTTCATGTCCTCCGAATCATAGAATCATTAAGGTTAGAAAAGACCTCCAAGATCATCTGTTCCAACCATCCCTCTACCACCAATATTACCTGGTAAACCGTGTCCCTAAATACCATGTCCAACCTTTCCTTAAACACCCCCAGGGATGGTGACTCCACCACCTCCCTGGGCAATCCGTTCCAATGCCTGACTACTCTATCTGAGAAGAAATGTCTCCTAATTTCCTAACAGAACCTCCCCTGGCACAACCTGAGACCGTTATCTCTTGTCCTATCACTAGTTTTCTGTGAGAAGAGGGTGACGCCCAGCTCCCCACAACTTTCTTTCAGGTACAGGGGAACGATCACCTTCCTGGTCCTTCTGGTTACACTATTCCTAATACAAGCCAGGATGCTGTTGGCCTTCTTGGCCACCTGGGTACACTGCCGCCTCATGTTCAGACGAGCATTGACCAATACTTCCAAATCCTTTTGTTCTGCACAGCTTTCCAGCCGCTCTGCCTCAAGCCTCTAGCATTGCACAGGGTTGTTGTTACCAAATTGCAGGACCATGCAGGGCCATGCTGAACCTCATCTTCTTGGCCTCTGCCCATCGATTCAACCTGTCCTGATCCCTCTGCAGGGCCTTCCTACCCTCCGGCACTTCCCCTCAACTTGGTTTTGTCTGCAAACTTACTGAGGGTGTACTCAATTCCCTCATCCAAATCATCACGAAAGATATTCAAAAGGATGGGCCCCAACACTGACCCCTGGGGAACACCACTGGTGCCAGCTGGATTTCACTCCATTCACCACCACTCTCTGGGCCCAACCATCCAGCCAGTTTTTAACCCAGTAGAGTATACCTGTCCAAGCCATGGGCTGCCAGCTTCTCCAGGAGAATACTGTGGGAGACCATGCCAAAGGCTTTGCTGAAGTCTAGGTAGACTGCGTCAATAGGCCTTTCCTCATCCACCAGATGGGTCACCTGGTCATAGAAGCAGATGAGGTTGGTCAGGCAGGTTTTGACTTTCACGAACCCATGCTGACTGGGCCTGATCCCCTGGCTGTCTTGCACATGTTGTGTGATTGCACTCAAGACAATATGTTCTATAACCTTTCCTGGCATGGAAGTCAGGCTGACAGGCCTGTAGTTCCCCAGGTCCTCTTTACAATCGTTCTTATAGAGGGGTGTCACATTAGCAAATCTCCAGTAATGTGGGACCTCTCCATTGTACCATGACTGCTGACAGATGGTAGGAAGTGATTCGGCAATCAAATCCCCTAGCTCCTTCAGCACCCTTGGGTGGATCCCATCTGGCCCCATGGACTTGTAACTGTCCAGGTCTCTAACTTGTAACTGTCCAGGAGCAGCAGGTCTCTAACTGTTTCCACCTGAATCATGGGGGGTTTGTTCTGGTCCCCATCCCAGACTTCCAGGTCAGGAGGCTGAGTACCCCAGGATAACTGGTCTGAAAGTGCCAGTCTCAGCACTGAACCACATGACTGCTTGGTCACAACAGCAAGCCTGCTGGAATTCAAGAAGCGTTTGGACAACACTCTCAGACACATGGACTGATTTTTGGGTGGTCCTGTGTGAAGCCAGGAGTTGTAATCAATGATCATTGTGGGTGCCTTCCAACTCAAGATATTCTATGATTCTATGATTCTAATCTCTTCAAGCACATTTTCCTTTTTAATTAAAATAACATTTTGAAAATAAAATTGCCCTGTGACAAGAACAAATGATAGAACAGCAGCTGTAGTGATTAGTCTGTACGGCCTTGCATAATGCAATGCTAATGAGCTGAAATACAGTCTTGCAGAATATAAAAATCATTTCTTCACATCGGGGAAGATGTTCCTTTTTTATGAGCATTTAGCACAACAGATGGTTTGCCTACTGTGGACATAAAAATGGTTTTATCAGATATCACCACTGCTTACAAATGTCAGAGAACTTAGAAAACATGTATGCCTCAGAAATCACCTACATGAACTCTGGGGCATCTCCCTGTGTCTACATGCTGAGTCCTATGAGCAGTTCTAGTCTCAGGAAGGGCATGGTGCAGTTACAAAAGACAGGCATATGATGGAACAGCTACCTGATGAGGAAAGAGTAGAAAGACTGAGGCTCCTTGGTTTGAGGACAAAGAAGGCGGGGTAGGATATGATGAAGGTTTATAAAAGATGAAGTTAGTGGATAAAGTGAATATGGAAATGCTGTTCAAGCAACCTGACACTACTAAAACTTGTGGGCACTTATAACTTACAGGAGATAGTTCTAAACATATACAAGAATACTTTAAAGATATGGCACAGAACTTGTGGATATTGTTATATTGTTGCTGCAAAAGGTTGTGGGAGCAACTGATGCCTTCAAGTTGAAAAAAAAGAAAGAAAGAAACAACAACCAAAAAAAAAAAACAGACAAGTTCATCAAGGTTCAAGCAGGTTGACCCAGCTGTAAAAGGAATTAGGGTAAGGGCATACTCTTCAACACCCCCTCTTCAAAAAATGAGTAAATTTTATCTCCTGCTGGCACTTCTGGGGACAAAGTACTGTACTACTTACACAGACCAATGATGCATTTCTTACTAATCTAATTCTGCTGTAGTCATTAAACACTCTTTTCTGTTCTTAATCTTTAGTGACAAAAAACAAACAAACAAACAAACAGTTCCTTAAACAGTTCCTTTACCATGGAATACAGACTAACAAATCTGATGCCTTCAGGTGTTGATATATAAAGAGTGAACAACAGTACTGTTTTTCATTAACTGCAACACAACAGAGTGTAAGAGCAGATAAGCATATTGCACAGCTACTCCTGAGTGTGCTCCCCCTTAGAAACACAGAGAAGCACTGCACAGGGAGAATCCTGCAGATAGGATTCTTATTCAGAGACTGAATTCAACTTAAAGAAATTAAATCTTGAATGACTGGAAGACAATCTGTGGTTGTCCCCGAAATATGGCCTCTAGCAGGTTTACTGATTTACAGTACAGCACAGATAGCTCAAAAAATTTATCTGATTGAAATGTTTGAAGAAATTTGCTGATATTATAAAATTTGTCCTGGTACCAGAGCTTAGACAAATCCTAGATGAACTTTCAGACAGTCATGGAGTACAATTATTAACTTTACCAAATTGTTTTTTTGTTTGTTTGTTTGTTTGTTTTTTACTTCAACTCCACTGCTTGATTAAGTTTTGCTAATTGATACTTCAGTTTCTTCTGTTGGGGCATAAATATTATCTTAAAAAAAAAAAAAAAAAAAAATCAGTGAAACCAGTACCTCTGAGAAAGAAGTTTTAGACAGAGAGTTTGTAGGAAAACAGGTGGTCCAGGCAAGCTGTACCTCTTGAGCCCATATCCAGAAAACTGAGCTTTTAAAGATATTTAATGAAATGCCTAATCTTACACACACACACACACACAAAAATACATATACCAGCCACTGAAATGCAGAAGTTTGTGCCAACTCATCCTAAAGATTTAAGCAACAAGGCAATCTTCCCTGATAGCAGAGTTTTTCTTTCGTGGTCTGGTTTATGCCAAAGGGCACCCTGAATTTCGTTGGAGTACACTGGAAAATGAAGATATCTCTTCAGAAGAATCTTTGGCACAGTGCTCACAGTTCTTGTGATGTTCCAAAACCCCTTGTTATGAAGCACCCTTCAAGCCTCCCTTAAGAACAATTACAACATGTTGCTTTGTGGGGATTGCCTGTAGATGAGATTCTGCTACACACTGTATTCAATGTACTTGTGCCTCTAGTGAGACCTACTACTGTATAGGAAGGTTCAGTGCTACAAGTCTGAAAGAAGTGAAAACTCTGATAAGATCATAAGTCATCTGCCCACTAACTATAATATTATTTCCCTGTAGATATAAAATCTCTTATGCATCTGCCAGCTCCCAAAGGTCATGAGCAAAGTATGGCTGCAGTGCCAAATTATTCTCAGTATCTCAGAGCACATTATACATCATGAAGCCAGACTTTGACAAAAATAAATAGTCTCTATTAGAGAATGGTAGAAGAGCAGCAGAGTGAGAAAACATGAGGCCCATTTCACAGATCAAACAGGACATAGGAGTCATTCTATGCCACAGACAATACTCCTCTCTGTACTGAATTCTTCTGCAGCAATCAGAGGAACAGAGATTGAAGCAAAGATTTGTCAGGGAATCCACGTGATAGCCTTGTTATCCAGGAACAGGTAGTATGTCCAAACTTCCTGACGAATGGTCTCATTGCTTGCTTGCATTGAGTGAATGAATCTTTAAACAACTATTAGCTTTACTGACAGTGCTAATTCCACCCAAAATGATATACCTGTCAAACTTTGTGGATCTTATAATGCTAGCTCTGTTTGTAGCATATATCCACTCAAAACAAAATAAAATTAAAAAAGCATGCATTTAACTAGTTTTTGAAATGTTCCTGTAATGAAGGCCTCTTGCCGAGGCGATCAGCTCCGGGACAGACGTGTTCTGCAGCGGAGCAAGGGATCGGGACAGGCAGGGCTTTTTTTCCAGCATCGGGGCCACTCGAGGCAGCGGAGGGAGCAGCCAGGACCCGGCAGCCCTCTCGAGGGAGGCTGACGAGGCGTAGGCGGAGCCAGCAGTGCCCCCTCTCCGGCCGTTCAAAGGCAGCCCCTGGGGAGCGCGAGCGGCCAGGGGCGCGGTGACTAGGACAAACAGGGCGTGGCGCAGCAGTTTGCGAGGCAGTTCGTGCAGGCAGGGCGAGCAGGGAGGGCAGAGCGATCCCCCCCCCCCCCATAAGAACAACTCATCTAACGGTTGTCTGCCACTAGCTAGGCCGCGATGGTCTACGCTAGGCAGAGAGCTCTCTCTAGAAAGTCTGTAACTGACTGCCCGCTCAAAAATGCAGCAGTTCAGGTCTCTGGATGCAGGGAGTGTCAGAGCCTGCTGCTGCCATCTGAGGGAGGCTGAGATACTGTGTGCATGAGGTGCGAGCAGGTGGATGACCTGGTCTGCCTGGTGGCAAAGCTCAAGGAGGAGGTGGAGAGGGTGAGGGCCATCAGGGAGAGTGAGAGGGAGATGGACTGGTGGAACAACTCCCTGCAAGGCCTGAAGGAGAGGCACCAGGGTGAGATGCCCCCCAAATGGGGGTGGATCCCCTGCCCTATTGCTGTTGGGCAGAGGGAGGGGACCAAGGCATTAAGGAGGAATGGAGATAGGTCCTTGCTTGACATGGCAGGCAACGCCCCCCCCCTTACCAGCCCCACCTTCCCAGGTGCCCTTATACAATAGATTTGAGGCCCTGGAGCTTGAGAGACCGATGGGTGAGGATGTGGTAGAAAGTTTACCCAGCAGGAAGCCTAGGGCAAGGAAGTCCATGCCTAAAGACTGGCTCCATGAAGAAAGAAAGAAGGGTGATCATTGTGGGCAACTCCCTTCCCAAGGGAACAGAGGGCCCTATTTGTCGGCCTTACCCAACCCACAGGAAAGTCTGCTGCCTCCCTGGGGCCAGGATCAGGGATGTTGCCAGAAAGCTTCCCAACCTGTTTTGCCCCTCTGATTACTATCCACTATTGATAGTCCAGGCTGGCAGTGATAAATTGAAGAGAGAAGCCTGAAGGCTATCAAATGAGACTTTAGGGGACTGGGACGGTTAGTGGGTGGAGCAGGAGTACAGGTGGTGTTTTCGTCCATCCCTACAGTGGCAGGGAGGGGTACAGAGGACATGGAAAGCCCACCTTATAAAAACGTGGCTAAGAGGCTGGTGCCAACACAGAAATTTGTGGGTTTGTTTTGATCATGGGGCATTTTACTCGGCACCTGGCCTAATGGCCACAGATAGGTCCCAACTGTCTCCAAGGGGAAAACAGATCCTAGCCCAGGAGCTGTCAGGGCTCATTGAGAGGGCTTTAAACTAGGTAGGAAGAGGGATGGGGCTGAAATACAGCTAATTGGAGGTGTACCAGGGGGAACAGTGGCAAGGCTGTGGGAGAAGGTAATGGCCCAACTGAAGTGCATCTACACTAATGCATGAAGCATGGGTAACAAACAAGAGGAGCTGGAAGCCATCATGCAGCAGGCAGGCTATGACGTGGTTGCCATCACAGAAACATGGTGGGACCACTGTCATGACTGGAGTGCTGCAATGTCTGGCTATAGGCTCTTCAGAAGGGACAGGCAGCACAGAATTGGTGGTGCTGTGGCTCTCTATATTAGGCAGTGTTTTGATGTTGCGGAACTTGAGGCTGGGAATGATAAGGTTGAGTCGCTATGGGTTAGGATCAGCGGGAAAGCTGACAAGGCTAGCATCCTGGTGGGCGTCTGTTACAGACCCCCAAACCAGGATGAGGAGAAAGATGAGGAGTTCCACAGGCAGCTGGCAGAAGTTGCAAAATCGTCAGCGCTTGTTCTTGTGGGGGACTTCAAATTCCCAGACATATCCTGGAAGCACAGCAAAGCCCAGAGAAAGCAGTCTAGGAGGTTTCTGGAGAGCATGGAAGATAGCTTCCTGATGCAGCTGAATAGTAAGCCTATCAAGGGGAGGTACCCCACTAGACCTTCTGTTCACTAACAGAGAAGGACTGGTGGGAGATGTGGTGGTTGGGAGCTGTCTTGGGCAGAGTGACCATGAAATGGTAGAGTTCTCTATACTTTGCGAAGTCAGGAAGGGGACCAGTGAGACTGCTGTCTTTGACTTCCAGAGGGCTGACTTTGAACTGTTCAGGACACTGGTTGGCAGAGTCCCTTGGGAGGTGGTTCTGAAGGGCGGAGGAGTCCAGGAAGGCAGGGCACTCTTCAAGAAAGAAATCTTAATGGCACAGGAGCGGTCTGTCCCCATGTGCCCAAAGACAAGCCAGCATGGAAGAAGACCGGCCTGGCTGAACAGAGAGTTGTGGCTTGAGCTTAGGAGAAAAAAAAGGGTTTATAATGTTTTGAAAAGAGGGCGGGCCACTCAGAAGGACTATAAGGATGTTGCGAGGCTGTGCAGGGACAAAATTAGAAAGGCCAAAGCTCATCTGGAGCTCTATCTGGCTAACGCCGTTAAAGATAACAAAAAAAGTTTTTTATAAATATATCAGCACAAAAAGGAGGACTAAGGAGAATCTCCATCATTTACTGGATGTGGGGGGAAACTTAGTTACACAAGATGAGGAAAGGGCTGAGGTGCTTAATGCCTTCTTTGCCTCAGCCTTTACCAGCAAGACCAGTTGTTCTCTGGATACCCAGTACCCTGAGCTGGTGGAATGGGATAAGGAGCAGAATGTGGCCCCCATAATCCACAAGGAAATGGTTGGCAACCCGCTACAGCATTTGGATATACACAAGTTGATGGGGCCAGATGGGATCCACCCAAGGGTACTGAGAGAACTGGTGGAAGAGCTGGCCAAGCCGCTTTCCATCATTTACCGGCAGTCCTGGCTATCAGGGGAGGTCCCGGTTGACTGGTGGCTAGTAAACGTTACACCCATCTACAAGAAGGGCCGGAGGGTAGACCCGGGGAACTAAAGGCCTGTTAGTTTGACCTCAGTGCCAGGGAAGCTCATGGAGCAGATTATCTTGAGCATCATCATGCAGCACTTACAGGGCAACCATGCAATCAGGCCCAGTCAGCATGGGTTTATGAAAAGCAAGTCCTGCTTGACAAACCTGATCTCCTTCTATGACAAGGTGACACGCTTAGTGGATGAGGGAAAGGCTGTGGATGTGGTCTACCTTGACTTCAGTAAGGCCTTTGACACCGTTTCCCACAGCATTCTCCTCAATAAACTGGCTGCTCATGGCTTGGACTGGCGTACGCTTCGTTGGGTTAAAAACTGGCTGGATAGCCAGGCCCAGAGAGTTGTGGTGAATGGAGTCAAATCCAGTTGGAGGCCGGTCACTAGTGGCGTCCCCCAGGGCTCAGTACTAGGGCCACTTCTCTTTAATATCTTTATCGATGATCTGGATGAGGGGATCAAGGGCACCCTCAGTAAGTTTGCAGATAACACCAAGTTAGGTCCGTATGTTGATCTGCTCGAGGGTAGGAAGGCTCTGAAGGAGCAGAAGTGGGGGTTGGTCTGTTCTCCCACGTGCCTGGTGACGGGATGAGGGGGAATGGGCTAAAATTGCGCCAGGGGAGGTTTAGGTTGGATATTAGGAAGAACTTCTTTACTGAAATAGTTGTTAGGCACTGGAATAGGCTGCCCCAGGAAGTGGTTGGGTCACCATCCCTGTAGGTCTTTAAAAGACGTTTAGATGCAGAGATTAGGGATATGGTTTAGAGGAGGACTTGTTAATGTTAGGTCAGATGTTGGACTCGGTGATCTTGGAGGTCTCTTCCAACCTAGCTTTTTGAACTTTGCAAGGCTCAGTGCCATGACCACTGCCTGGGGAGCCTGTTCCAGTGCCTGACCACTCGGTTAGCAGAAAACTTCTCCTGATATCCAGCCTGAACCTCTCCCTGACAGAGCTTCAAGATGTTGTCTACACGTCACTTCCATTAGAATTATATTCTATCTCTGTAACAGCACCTAAACAACCAAGATATTTTGCTTTTAGTAGGCTTGGGCTTTTCAGATGTTTTCCTTATGTAACCAACCAAAACAGAAAGAAAAGACTAGTGCAAATTACTTCCATAATTCACCATAAATTAATGGTGAATTGCATTACCATTGCACGGTGAATTCACTTGCTTTGAATTGCACTGTATCAGAAATGCATCATGTACAAATCAATTTTCCTGTGTGCCCAAGCTACATTCTGGCTGTGTTATTGATTCAATTGAGAAGCCATACTGTAGAAACAGTTAAGAAAATATTTACAGGAGATTGAGTCTTAGAGTAATCAGTAATGAACTTGTTTGTCTGACCTGTTTATTCATGACCCACAAGCGATCTGCTTTTTTCTAGTAAATTCTGCCATACGCATAAAGATACATAAACTAAGACAACAGACCATTCAATTCCTGTATCAATTTTTTCATCTTTAACTAACACAAAAAGAGAATTTTGATGCAAATTTGATGATTCCCCCCAGCCTCTTGATTAACATGCACCTGGCAACATGGGCAAGCTTCCTCCAGGTAACTATTAAGGCAAAAGTTTACTATCCCTTCACATTCGATTTAGCCTTAGGACAAGAGCTATCAGACAAGTTTACACAAGACAACTATGTTCTATTTTCTGGACATTTAAAAAACTGGAAATGATAAATATTCTTTTAGGTAAAACAGACACTATCTAACACACTGAATGCCTCATTTGAGATGCTTAAGACTTCTACTGTGCTCACATCTAAGCACCTCTGAACAGCTAGGGGAAGGTCGTTATTTTTGATGCATATTTTTCATGTAAAGACTTAGTATTACAAGGAAGTATTGAATGTAGTTCAATACCATTTTACCTGTAATCAACATTCTCAAAAGGGATGTTCTCCATTTTGGTCTGAGTGCTTATCTTTCCCTGAAATGAAAGCTGTTAGTGCACTGCATGACAGTACTTCTCAGGAACAGGTTGAATTCATTTACTCTTAGGGGAAACAGAAATACTGTGTTAAGAAAGCTCATACAAGAGACCATGGGGGAGCTGGAACTATTGCAGTAGAGTTTCGGTTTCCTTACTCAGCCAAACATTATCGGTCCCACACCTTGTACGTAGTGGCTTGCCAAAGCAGGAGAATCCTCAGCTCATGTAGGATAAAATTTAAGGAAGCATGCATGTAGTAAAACTTTTCTCTCTAAATCTGTTGTTCAGACTACAACTAAAAGACACATGACTGCTGTACAATGCTTTCAGCTGCTCAGCTGTGACTATAGTGTTCCAGCTGGAATTAAGCATTCTTCTGTGCATTTCTAGTGTGCCTGTAGGACCACACCTACTCCAGAAGCTAGAAAAATTGTTTGTTTGGGGTACATGGGAAGATAAAAGCAGAGAATACAAGCCAGTGCTTTTTCCCAGAGATTGTTGCAGCTTTCTTGCTCATTCATATCAGCCTCCTGGTATAAACTCAAGAGGTACAAAAATAAGGTACAAGAGGAGGATTTCTTTAGACATAAATAAGTGCTATGGATTAAGTACAAACACAGTACATCATTGTATTCTGTGCCCAGAAGAGCTTTTGTGATCATACTATAAGAAAAATGGACAGCTCTTGCCAAGAAATCAATTGTAGAGATGCTGAACACATGCATGCAGTATCTTTTAAGTAAAAAGAAAACAACAAAGCATATCTTTTTATCAGGCTTGTTGCTGTTTGCTACAATTACAGTGGGCAATAATGCTCTTTCAAATTTTCCAGCACAAAGTCATAATCCAAAGATATTCTAACAAAGCAAGACAAATGCTCACTCAACACAAGAATAGCCTGGCATTTCTGCAGTGAAATATGAAGCTAAGGCCAAATACCGAGGTCAAGTTTTACAGGCAAAACTTTAGAAACTCTGATGTGTGTGAATGAAGACATCACACTTTGGCCTGTGACTGGTATCATGTGTGGAAAGCATTTTTCTTCTAGATAAACAAAGCAATCTTAACTGCATAGTTCTGGCAAACTTCGCACTTGCATTAATCTCTTTGTGCTGCAATTTCCTTATGGATATTTCAGGCAATTTTAAATGGACAACACCTCTAAGAAGGAGTCTAGCACTGAAACCACTGTTATCTTTGGCACTGTGAGGAAGAAATCTAAGATTTGTCTACTAGCTTTAATAAAATGTGAAGATGTTCTTAGTTCAGGTTCAAAAAACGACATATCCATTCGGCAAGTAAGAAACATCTCAAAGCTACTTTGCCTTCTTGCTCTACACCTCTATATAGTACATTCCACATTCTTTTTCTTGCCTGAAGAATTTTAAGGACGTCTCTCCAGATGTCTGCCCTCTTCTGGACAGAATGAGAAAATGTTTAATTATTTCCACATCGATGAAGTGCCATGGGCTTGGTTTCTGTGGCTGACAATCTAATTCTTTTTCCTCGTGTTTCTGTGTAATCACAAAGGTTACACTTTGCTAGAATGAGAACTATGAAATCCAGGTGGCTGCTTCACAATTCTTCAGTTCTCAATGTAGTTAGCCACCTGTCTATTGCTTTTGTTTGTTTGTTTGTTTGTTTGTTGTTTGGTTGTTGGTTTTTTTTTTTATCTTATGCACTTTTTCACTTTGGCATTTCTTCTCTATATTTATCAATGATAAATTAATTTTAATAATCACACAGTTGTTTTGTTACAAGTGCTTAATCCTCCTTCACAAAAAATAATGGAAAACATTTCCATATTACTTTGCTGCTTAAGGTAAACAGAATGTTAAACAGAACATGATGGCTGGAAGGGGTTTTCTGTCATCTTTTTCCTCTGCCCTAAGTCAGGATCAAATATTTCTTTGCTACACTTGATGGGTGTTTGGCTGACCTCTGTTAAAGGCTGCTGGTAACGAGGACTGCACAATATTTGCAGACAACCCAGTCCACTGCTACACCAGTTAACTATTAGTGTTCCTTTAGGAATACTACAGACTGATAACAGGAGTAAAGGACTCTAGAGATCAATTTCGAAAGAGCCTATTCATCAGGGAGACCAAAGTTTCTTTAAATCGAGTGCAAGGATTAGGATGTAAAGTAGAAAAAATGCTGATGGCAAAAATTCCTGAAAGAGTTTCAGGGATTTGAACCAGGAAGTTAGAGGCTTTTCTCTGTATTATGTATGTGTAGTCATACAACCAGTGCACACTTTGAAACTTTCACTGCACATCTGTGCATCACTGCATGGACTAGGCACCAAGCCAACTGCTGAATTCCTACGAGTCCATGCAGCTCCCACATATTTACAGCACTAGGACCCAGAGGGAGCTTCATTTCTGTGAGTCAGTGCAGCTAGCTGAGCCCTGAGAGCAGTGAATGAGGCTGGAAAGGCAGAGGGAATGTGAATGGCTCTTCTGGCTTGGGAAAGTGTCCACGGACTGGGGTGCTACAGACTACAAAACAGCTTGGACAACTCTCCAGATTCCCTGTTCCCCCGGTGTCGAGAGATACAGCTCTAAGGTGAGTGACCCCACAACAGTCAGTTTTCTCAAAACAAGTGGTGTGGCAGTTGCACCCTTTGTGGAAGTTCGGTATCTTCAAAATCAGCCAATGCGTTTTTGCTGTACTGTGATTTTCAGTCTCTTGAAGAGGTACAGATCAGATGTCTGTGAAATACAGAGTCCTCAATGCTTAAAAATAACATCTGCTCAGAAAAGCTTGGTCTAATAAAACTGAAAATTGCATTTACTAACTCAGGTTAAACTGCATGCACATCTGGAACATATTCATAAAGCATTTGTGCTTAAATTCAAAGCTTGAAACAGATCTTTAGTAAGAACAGCTTAACCTTAGAGACAGGTAAGTATTCTCATTGTTTTTATTCAGGTAAATCAAAACTTAGTTTTATTTGCATAATACTGCAGTTACTTCTACATTAATATTCTTTACTGTCTCAGTTCTGAGTATTAAGGCTTATTTAATACTTTTTTTTTTTTTTCTTTTATGATAATTCTACTCTAGATAAGAAATCCTTTATTTTCTAATATAAATAAATAGGAATTCTGGTACATCAAAGCATGATTGGCTCAAGGCAGAATTCTTCTAGCTATCGGGAAAGCTGTTGTTTTTCCCTCTGTGTATCCTCTAGGAAGTCTAGTTGGAAAAGCTTACAAACTCCCTGCTGCCTTGACAGACTGACACTGACAAGGTTTATTGATTTATATTGGGTGATAAAGCTGTCTTATCTAATACACCAGTCAGAGACAAAAATGGGGATCCCAGTCACAGAGATGTAGAGTTTGTGTGCTGAGAACAAAAACTGTGCTTCAGTTGCTTTCTTCACTTTAAATTTTCCTTATATGCTCAAGAAGTTTTAGAGAAACAGTGAAAGTTATCATGCTTGTCAGGCTGGTTTTTCCAAGTTGTCACAACTTCGAAGTTGCATTGGAACTGTAATACAGATAATTTATGGGTGCTTTCATGTGTTAGTGTATTACAATAAAGCTTTTTCAGTACTTTTTTTGCTGAGCCAAAATAAAATGTGACAATTACCTGCACAAAGATAAGCATGAAGCTGATTTGCCTGTAAGTTCGTATTCTTTGCTCTTCTAAGATGCTTCAGATATTATGGAAAGCAGGCTTTTGTGAAAGCCTGAAAATTATCCCGCCAGCTACCATTCTACATTTGTCTGCAACTCAGAAGGTTATAATATTTTTTGCGCTTTAACAAAAAAGATGGTGTAATGAAGAACCAAATAAAGTGTTTGCATCATATAATAAGAATTATTTGTCCCTCAAATATATTAAAATATATATACATTAATAACATTGTAATAAATTTCAGCAAGGTCTGGAGAGGAATTCTTTCTGACAAATGTGTGCAGTATAATAATAGTAATTTCATATCTGGATTGATCCCAGCCAAGACAGATCCAAAGGGATCTGTCAGCCTGACAAAAAGGTAGCGAAGAAAGTAATTGTGGCTTTCTTTTTCTCGCTCTCTTAGCTAAGCAGTGTCCATTTTCTCAAATCAAAAGCTTAAATTATCTTATCAGATGTCTTCATTTAAGTTCAGTGGAAAATTACAATGAGCACAAAGGATCATTCTAACCCTTACACTAAGTAAACAGTTATTACATAGAATAATTAGGCAGTTTATGTAATCATTGTAACATGCTAATTCAAAACATCAGATTATAAATATACATAAAATACATATTAAGATTAGTACTTTTAAGTGAAAAATTCTTTAATAGGCTACCCAGAACAAGTGCCAGATAGAACACATTTAAAAGCTAGATTATTTCCATCAACAGAATCAATCTCATAAATTCACTTACTGTGCCATGACTTTGGACATAAAAATGATCCTTTAAGTGCAAATTTCATTGTTTTTCTGTTTCTCCAATATTCTTTTGGAACTGATAGAATATTGAATTCATAATAATTAGCATTAATTGAATTAAATTGAAGGCATGAGGAAAAAATATTCATGATTTTAAGAAGATAACATTCTACTGTTTTCTAAGTTCTAAAGAACAAACTTTGATGTTAAAAACAAAGAGTTAGTAAAATTAATGCTTTAATTCCAAAAGGTTTAATATTTTAGCACCAAAAGTCAAATGATGGTATTGGTGGGTTTAGAAATATTTATTTATCCTTTAAATCTTAGTCCAATAAAACCTAGTGAAACTCAGTATCTTTCAAATCAACTACAGCAATGGTGACCTCTGCTGGCAACTACCCTCTCAACAAAAGAAGTTTAAAAGGCTTGCTCAGAAAGTGACTGTGAAATAAAATATTTTTTAGATCAGCTGATACATTTGGAGAAGTGTAAGATACCACCTCTTCTCACAGAACTTTCCTCATGGTAAAAGGAGTGAAAGGCCCATGTAACAGTGCTACTACTACTGCTTGCTTTTTTCAGTAGGAAGGATATTATCTTTGTCCTGAATTTGACTTCAGCACAGTCACAGAGGTCAATGTATTTAAGACAGTTTCTACAACAGAAGGATCTCCCACCCTGGGATGGATGTCCTATGGAATGTGTGTGATTTGTTTTCCTGACACAATGCCCTTTGTGCAGCTCTGTTGAATTCATGAAGCATTTGCATGTATGTGTATTTATACCAAAAAATACGTGGCCAAGATCATTTTTGCTTTTGCCAAGAGATTGTAGCATCTATTCGTGTGCACCCCGTTTGCCTGACCCCACTACCACTAACACTATTTATGTAGCATAAACAGTAGAACCTCAGACCCTTGATATAAACCTGTACTATGCCCTTGTCCTGATTATTGCTTGTAGCTCTGGTCATTATCCACATTTCAGAAAATATAGAATAAAGTATACGAAGAAAAGGTGCAGAAGGCAACAAGAATGATGAAAGGCCTGGAACAATTTCCATATTTAGAGAAACTACATAGATTACCATTTCTAAGTCTGGAAAAGAGATGGCTGAGAAGGTATGTAGTGAAGATATTTAGAACAATTAACTGTCCTGAAGAAGTTTAAATGGAAGTGGCTGTTGTCAGTTCAAAAATTGAGGCGCAGTAAATGCAAATAGCATGTGGCACATTCAAGGCAAACAAAAGAAGGCGGTTCTTCTCTCCATTCATGATAAAATTAAGGAATTCCTTTCCATGGTGTATTGTAGTTTGCATGGGTTCAGCAAGTGATCAGACAAACTAAAAGCAAATGTACTACCTGTTCTTCAGAAAATCTGTGATTCAAAAATGACTTCAGAGTGGAAAAGTATACTGAGAAGATTATCCCCATATGGTTGCCCTATTCTTATATCACTCCCTAAACATTATTAGCCTTCTCCTCAGTGTTTCATCCTGTTGAATACTTGACTTATCCTAGCAAGAAGAACAGTAACTACATAATATTTGCTATGGGTTGCTGGTTCACTGATGAAAGTATGGAAATTTTGGTAAAAATAAATTTTAAAAAAGGTAAATATAGCATTATTTTTACTTAAGTGTTCAACAATTAGGTGTAAGCATGTGTTCATGTAAGTTTCAGCAGAGAAGGAGATTCATGCTGAGATGTATGACTATTCAGGCAAATCAGTCTAAGCAGATTATGACTGAGATACTGGTGAAAGGCCTAAGAAATGTCTGTCTGATTGATCTTGTGAAATTCAGTGAGGTATACTCCAAATGGGAAAATATAAGTTTATCTCAGTTCCTTGTGGCCTGTTTATTTGTGGAGCTGACGTTTTATTTGAGACTTCTAACTGAACTCGCATCTTTACTAACTGCTTTCACTAAAAATATTATACATACAGTTAAGTAAACAGCACGGAAATAGCACATCATTAATTACACTGTCACTATACCTTTCACTCTGAGAACTGAATCACCCCACAAAAGGCAACAGTCCAGAGAATGGCCATGCAAACACTGAAACCTGAATGAGAACCACTTGCATATTCTAAGGTTGAAAGACAGATGTGAGATGTCAACTTGACATTGCTAACCTGTCCCCAAGTATAGCTGACTTGCTGTTGATGAATTAAATATATTTTTCAGTCTGCAGCATGCATAAAGAAACATTGGAATTATACAGAACTTCCTGTGCATAAAAGTGAGATTTTGTGCCCACAAATCTTGATTATCTGAGATTAATAAAGACCCGCAAATAAGTTACATTGTACTGGAGCACTAAAACTTGGCACTCATAAACTCATATTGAGAACCTGGGAGAAGAGATGAAATCAAATTTAAAGGATACGTAAAGGGATACGTGAGATACTGGCTGTATTGGCAGAGATTTGTGAAGTCACCAGGGATGTAAAGAGTTCACTACAACTGTTCACTAGTCAGCACATCTCTGAGTGCATTAGCTCCAGCGGAAGCACACCCAAATATACCATACCACATAGTTGCTTTCATGTTTTCATATGAATGAGAGGCACAAAGATACGGTACTTGACAACTTACAGGAACAATGTCTGTTTGTTTGTAATCATGTGAAAGATATCAAGAGAAAGCATGCAAAGTGCTGCCCTGTATTTTGAGCTTGCTATTAAGAAGAAAATTACCTTATGTATGTAGACATACATAGACATCATATATGAGGTAGACATAGGTAGACATCAGGCCCTACATACATACATACATGAATGAGACTTCTCTAGCATAGTATCTAAACCCAAAATTTAAATGACTGAACAAGGTATTTTGAAATAACATGTAGGATGGTTTTACTGCTAAGCTTCTGTAATATCTTTTGAATTTTATATGCCACACTAAATGAATGAAACACCTTTGACTCATCCTTGGAGGCAATGTTTTTCCCAGTAAAGAGACATTCGTCTTTTTTTCCTAGGCTCTTGTTAAAGTAAAACTTTGAGATATTATGGCATAGTAGTTCACAGTATCAGAAGATAGAATCATACTCTATCAGATTCACATTATCTATTGCTGGGAATGGTTGTATCACATAAATATGTCTTCCAAATCATCATATCACATGATGATTTTTTGACACTTCCAAATATCCATATCACATAAATAGGGCTTCCAAATTTAATTGTGGTATCCCCTAGAAGAAACTCTATCATGGTCACTGCACATAGCAAAAGTCCTGACCTGAGCTATAGAACCCAAACACTAGCATGGTCACCCCAAATATTTGTTGAACACAGCTCTGGTCACTTTCAGAAATCGTACCTGCAGTAACCAGAGCACTTGAGGTACTTCAAGAATTATTTCGTTCAGGTATAGACCATTAAATTGTTAACAAAAAAAAAAAATCTTTCCTGAAGTTTTGTTCTTGGCTCCAAAATCAAATTTCTTGGTCCCATAGGGTACATAAGAGTGTGCTAATAAAAGATCAGATTCTGCTTCCATTGAGTTGTTACATATCAAAACTACCATTGTCAGTGCAAAAAGATTCAAGCACTAAAAAAAAAAAAAAAAAAAAAAGATAATCAGATAAACAAAAGGTAAGACAATTTCTTTGACTTTGTTTTGGACCTTGGCTTATATATTATTGACAAAAAACATTATGAATGTGTATGTTATTCAAATACAAAGTTCCTTCCAAGAATAAAATTAATGAAATAAATAAATAGCTGATAGAATTGAACTGATTCTGAGTTAAGGAGTATGTGACAAAAATTGATTTAGCTCAGTTAGCTGTTAGCTGTTCAGAAAACTAATGGAAGATTAGACTGTTTCTGACACTCCTGACCTACAATAAGTAAGTTAGTCAAGCACAAAAGCAGATTATTTCCTTGACAACTTTCTGTTTGCTAATTGTGGATTTGCTTGTCTAAAACTTACTATCTTTTTTCCTAACCTCAATCATTTCATATTTTCCCTCTGTAATGTGTATATAAAGGTGACAGATTTTTTTGTTATCTAGTTTGCCAATTGGTTTTGACTGTCTTTATTATTTATACAACCATGTGCAATCTACGCTATTAAAAAAATGGTATCTTCAGATTTTTTTTTGTGATGGAAATTTGCCAGGTACCTCATTGCTATATATTACTTTGATCATGGTATATTTAACAGCTCTGGCTGACTAACTATGTGTTTTTCTATTTTGAACCATATATTTTATTTTTGGAAGCCTTTATATGCCTGGTGATTCACGTATTTAAAAAAAAAATAAAATAAATAAAAAAACTGGTTGTTCATAAAGAGATTTGCCCACTGGTGAATGATAAACACAGCCTGCATTTTCTGAAATGCATCATTTCCTGTCCATTATTTCATGATCCTTTTCAGACACTCTGTGTAGCAGCCCCACCTGCAAGGTGTCCAGGCGTATGCTTTATCACAGCCATATGAATAGCTCAGTAGAAATATTCAACAGGGAGGCTGGCCGCTCTTCAAGAAAGAAATCTTAATGGCTCAGGAGTGGTCTGTCCCCATGTGCCCAAAGATGAGCCGGCGCGGAAGAAGACCGGCCTGGCTGAACAGGGAGTTGCAGCTCGAGCTTAGGAGAAAAAAGAGGGTTTATAATGTTTTGAAAAGAGGGCGGGCCACTCAGGGGAACAATAAGGATGTTATGGGGCAGTGCAGGGATAAAATTAGAAAGACCAAAGCTCACCTGGAGCTCTATCTGGCTACCGCCGTTAAAAACATCAAAAAATGTTTTTATAAATATATCAGCACAGAAAGTGGGACTAAGGAGAATCTTCACCCTTTACTGGATTTGGGGGGAAACTTAGTTACCAGAGATGAGGAAAAAGCTGAGGTGCTTAATGCCTTTTTGAGCCTAATGCCTATTGAGAGAACTATCGGAAGAGCTGGTCAAGCCGCTTTCCATCATTTACCGGCAGTCCTGGCTATCGGGGGAGGTCCCAGTTGACTGGTGGCTAGCAAATGTTACACCCATCTACAAGAAGGGCCGGAGGGTAGACCCAGGGAACTAAAGGCCTGTTAGTTTGACCTCAGTGCCAGGGAAGCTCATGGAGCAGATTATCTTGAGCATCATCATGCGGCTCTTGCAGGGCAAGCAGGCAATCAGGCCCAGTCAGCATGGAAACCCATGCTGCAAGGGCAGGTCCTGCTTGACAAACCTGATCTCCTTCTATGACAAGGTGACACGCTTAGTGGATGAGGGAAAAGCTGTGGATGTGGTCTACCTTGACTTCAGTAAGGCTTTTGACACAGTTCCCCATAACATTCTCCTCAGGAAACTGGCTGCTCATGGCTTGGACTGGTGCACGCTTCGTTGGGTTAAGAGCTGGCTGGATGGCTGGACCCAGAGAGTTGTGGTGAATGGAGTCAAATCCAGTTGGAGGCCGGTCACTAGTGGAGTCCCCCAGGGCTCGGTACTGGGGCCAGCCCGCTTTAACATCTTTATCAATGATCTGGACGAGGGGATCGAGTGCACCCTCAGTAAGTTTGCAGACGAAACCAAGTTAGGTGCGTGTGTCGATCTGCTCGATGGCAGGAAGGCTCTGCAGGAGGATCTGGATAGGCTGGACAGATTGGCCGAGGCCAACTGTATGAAGTTCAACAAGGCCAAGTGCCAGGTCCTGCACCTGGGGCACGACAACCCCAAGCAGAGCTACAGACTGGGAGATGAGTGGTTGGAAAGCTGCCTGGCAGAGAAGGACCTGGGAGTATTGATTGATAGTTGGCTGAATATGAGCCAGCAGTGTGCTCAGGCGGCCAAGAAGGCCAACAGCACCCTGGCTTGTGTAAGAAACAGTGTGGCCAGCAGGTCCAGGGAAGTGATTGTCCCCCTGTACTCAGCTCTGGTGAGGCCACACCTAGAGTACTGTGTTCAGTTTTGGGCCCCTCGCTACAAGAAGGACATCAAGGTGCTTGAGCGAGTCCAGAGAAGGGCTACGAAGCTGGTGAGGGGCCTGGAGAACAAGGCCTATGAGGAGCGGCTGAGGGAGCTGGGACTATTTAGCCTGGAGAAAAGGAGGCTCAGGGGCGACCTTATCGCTCTCTACAGGTACCTTAAAGGAGGCTGTAGTGAGGTGGGGGTTGGTCTGTTCTCCCACATGCCTGGTGACAGGATGAGGGGGAATGGACTAAAATTGCACCAGGGGAGGTTTAGGTTGGATA